>JASANB010002574.1:0-99794 GCA_030248155.1 Sabatieria punctata
GGCCGGGCCGGGCATGCCCGTCAACGATTTTGGGCAGGCCGGGCCGGAGCACCATTTTCAGGCTTTGGGCCGAACCGAACCAGGCACCATTTTCAGGCCCCCGTTTAGGGCGATAGGCCGATTTTGAATGCCCGTCGGGCATATATAAAGAACAACAGAATACAAAAGAACACCTTGATTAGCTTAACGTGCACACCAAATATAGAATTCAAAAATACGCTTTCCGTTCCTACCACATGCAGAATTATTTTAACAGTAATTGCAGCCTTGGTGCCGTTCATACACAAACCTTTACCCCCACCTGCCGACCAACTTAATTTTAAGCCTCAATTTGGAGCTCAGGCTTAGGTCTAAGTGCACACAGATTTTAGGGTTTAGCTTGTGCGTCTGTGGCTTTAAAAAGGGTGTCAACCACTGCCCTGGATATGTAATGTACACTGTGTATCATTATCAATGACAAAAAACCCCAATATCCAATTCCTGGAAAACAACCCAATACCGCTTGCCATGGAGTCAGGTCTGTGCCAATGAACACCCTCGAATACTGCGGCTTCGCCATCAAAACCGCACGCTTTCTGGAGAGAATGGTCTTCTTTGCAGCCAAGTCATTTAGCTCAACAACCACCTTCTGTCCATTCTTAGAAATTACAGTCCGGATGTTGGAAATTGTAGCAGAGTCAACTCTTAGGTCAGAGAAAACGTCCTTGACCAACTGAGAGACGTCCTGAGGGTTCGTCTGACTGGTGACCAGCCCGTTGATCACAATATTTAGGTCCCGTCGCTGTCGCTCGCTCACTTCGCGCTCATAGTCACAAATACGCACAAGTTCTGAGTGCGCCTTGTCGTAGGATGCTGTCGGGTTGGGAATAGGCAGTCCGTTTTTGGCCATACGCAGAACAGAGGCCTAAGTCTTTGGGGCCGAAGCAGATTTGGATAGCTGATTCAAATCCTCGGTTACTTTGGCCAGCTGCACAGACATCGTCTCTATTTTTTCCATGAGGGAGGTCAAGTCCTGTTCAGGTCGATCTGTCTGAGCCGAGGAATTTCTAGTTTCGGCAGCAGAAAGTAGTGTGGGCAAGGTTGGTACCTGGTCACGTTTTATCGTCATGTAGCAGTCACGACAGCAAATAGCGAGAACCATTCCGTCTCTTCCTTGCTTGATAGTGATTTGTTGAGCAACAGTGTCATGATAGGAGGTCGCAGTTTGGGCTCCCAGACAGGCCTTGCCAAAGCAGCTCTTACAGACGAACAGACGATGACAAAAGCAGCAGAACAGGCAATACAATTCATTTGACAACGGACGCATTTTTCGACGTCAGATTTGGCCGAAGAAAGCATTGTAAACGCGTAGGCAGTGGGCAAGAGCGATAACACAGGCAGTCAGAGCGGCCAGTAAAGGCCGCCGCACGTCAGCCGGCCAGCACACACTCTCCTCCGGTTCCGGTCCGGTGCTGAAGGGTGCCGGAACTGGAACGGAACGTATAGACTTTTCGCTCATTTTCGAAGCAAAACAGCTAAATTCCATGTCAGAACGCTAAACACTATTAATAAACCACTTAAAACTTTGTTTTAGGCAACAATTTTCATTGATATGACCACTTTTTTCTCAGAAGTGCACTTAGTCGGTAATTTACTGCAGCCCAAAAGGTGCTTAACATATAACAGTACGTTCAGGTAAAAAATTTAGTTGTTTCGACACTTTAAAGCCGAAATTCGAAAAATACAGAGGTCTTAAACAGGTAGCCAAACCTAAAAAGGCAAAAAAACAAGGATGTGTTGGGTTCCTGTAGGAGGAGTGTACGATTCTCAGAGAAATCACTAAACCGCCCCAATCGAGTTTTTGGTACTTGAACGGTATGTAAACACTCCTAGGGGGTTTGGGGGGTTACCCCCCTGCTGGAAAGGCCAAACCCCCCTCACCCCCCCCCGAGACAGGTTAAGGGACCCCCCGACCAAAAAATACAAGTACTAGTGGTGGCTCCAGTATTAACAAACTGGGTCAGAAATCACTAATTTTTAGCCTAAAATTCACTTGAAAAGCCTTTGGAAACCGAATTTGGCGCTTCCACTGCTGACATTTAAGAGAAATCGGTGTTTTTGGAAGCCCTTTTTGTCATTTTTTGCTTGTTTTTAGCTCTAAAAAGCTATTTGGCAGCTTAAAATTGCGATTTTTAGCATCCTTACTGAAAAAAACGTGCTAAAAACGCAATTCCAGGCGTTCTGGAGCTGTTTGAAATTTTGGACCCCACCTCTGGACGAAACCCCCCCTCGACCCCCCATCTGAGGAAACCCCCCTCCCCCCAGGTCGGCCCGGAGCTGTTACATGTATGCCTAAAACAGTAATGGTTCATGGCAGTTGTGCCCGTTCTAATTTTAGCAAAGCACCCCGCAATTGCCTCCTATAGTTTCAGCTACCATTTTTGTTCTGAGAGCAATTTAAAATTTTTAGCTTCTGCTAAAAAGTTCCGGTTCCGGTTCCGACCGGAATTTGGGGAGTTCCGGTCCGGTTCCGGTCGAAGTTTTGGTTCCAGTCGATCGCTAGTAGAGATGTGCACGGGCACCTTTTTTCCGGCCCGGCCCGGCCCGGCGGGCCGATCAGGTGAGGCATGCCCGGCCCGCCATGCCCGGCGGGCATCAAAATCGGGCCCGGCCCGGCCCGGGGGGCCTGAAAATGGTGCCCGGCCCGGCCCGGCCCGCCCAAAATCCGGCCCGGCCCTGTCCGGCCCGTTAATTTTGCTTTGTCTTACTAAATTTTTGAAAATTTGGCATGAATTTTCAGATTAAAAGCTAAATTTCATGTTAAGCTTTGGAAATTGGCATTTTAAAACAGCGAATTTCAAATTTATGCTTTCTTTTAATTAGAGTGCAAACTGGTATTGGGTTGTTTTCCAGGAATTGGATATTGGGGTTTTTTGTCATTGATAATGATACACAGTGTACATTACATATCCAGGGCAGTGGTTGACACCCTTTTTAAAGCCAGACGCACAAGCTAAACCCTAAAAATCTGTGTGCACTTGAATCTAAGCCTGAGCTCCAAATTGAGGCTTAAAATTAAGTTGGTCGGCAGGTGGGGTAAAGGTTTGTGTATGAACGGCACCAAGGCTGCAATTACTGTTAAAATAATTCTGCATATGGTAGAACGGAGCGTATTTTGAATTCATTTGGGGCAATGCTAAGCTAATCAAGGTGTTCTTTTTTGTATTCTGCTGTTCTTTATATATGCCCGACGGGCATCAAAATCGGGCCCGGCCCGGCCCGGGGGGCCTGAAAATGGTGCCCGGCCCGGCCCGGCCCGTCCAAAATCGTTGACGGGCAGGCCGGCCCCGGCCCAGGGGCCGGCCCGGGCACGGGCCGGGCCGGGCATGCCCGGCCCGTGCACATCTCTAATCGCTAGTGGGGTCTGTAAACTGTTTCGCGGGCGGTATGGGGGTGAGGCGGTTGCCTTTTCCAGCTGGGGTAACCCACTAAAACCCCACTAGTACGTTTGCTTCTTTCTTTTTATGCTGTAAGGCGTATTCTATTCATACTTGTCTCGAAAAATGGCGGGACGCCTCAATTTTTGTCGCACCAACATTTACTCTGTTTATAAAATGTTGCCGACAGAAAGAAAACAAAAACGTTTTGCACGGAATACTTTCAATCAGACACGACATTCCTACCACTAAGTAACCAATTTGTTGAGCAACATTTTTGTTGAGTTTTGTGAGCCAACGGGACATGTCACTGTGGGTAGTTCATAACTTAAACGTGTTGGCGCAACAAAAATTCCGGCCAAAAATCTATTAAAAGCAGTCAAAATATCTTCAGTTTCGATTCCACTACACAAAATAGGTAAATAAATTCCTACGTACCGCATATTGGGTTTGGGGTGCAGCACCCTTTCGAATCCTTTGGTAAGATAGGTTCGGGTTGGCGGCGTCGGGCACAGGTATCTTTAGCCGAGTGAGAATACGCAATTTGCCGTCAGGAAGAAATAACACTATTATTATCATTCGCCTAAGACTGCGCCACGTTCGTTGAGAAGAGAAGAAATTTTTAATTTCATCAATAAGATTCCAGGTCAGGAGTAAGGCCAGAAAGCATTCGACCAAACAGTGGCTCTTTAGTTTCGTGGTAGATTGGCCACAACCACAATCAACCAATAGAGTTGACACGCAACATAAACAATAACTTCTTTTTACACCTACTTTATAAAATAAAAAAACAAAACAAACAAACCACTTTAGGTGAAGCGTCGAGCGTCAGTTGCGGTCACCGCGCTTTAAAACTTACGGGCGACCGCTTTTTTTCTGTGTTGGGCACTGACGACGCGCCGTATAGAACATATACGACCATCCCACTCAAAGGTTGTGTTGTGTCGTCCAAATTAGACTTGAGGAGTGCTGTGCAGTGCAGAAGCGGCGTCCTCAAGCAAGACAGAGTATAATGTGATCTGGTGAAAAAGAAAGAAAGACAGAAGAAAGAAAATGCTGTACAGCGCCTCTAGTCGAGCTTGGCCTTTTCTGTCGAGCAGTCGTGCCCTCGCTTACTCGGCTCTGCGTTGGTCCGGTGCCCACCACGACGACCCCCACATGGAGCGGCACCCTCCTGATTACAGACCTGGTACTCCTTTGCTTACCTGCTCTCTCCTCTGTCATCGTCTGCCCTTTGAGGGTTAGGTGTAGCTGCGGGAAATCAGGGAAGGTCAGAAATCGACTATATATTAATTCATTAACTTTCTTATCACAGTGCACCTCCGGTCCGTGCCCTATACTGATGCGTCCCCTACTAGGGGTATTTTTATATATATTTGGAAAACAAGTCCTCCGGTGCGTACCCTACGGCATACATGGGCCGGAAACATCCGGAGGAGGGTATGTGGTTTTTGTGGGGTGTATGGCCGGCAGAGGTGGGGGTATGATCGACCGAGGGGTATTGACCGGCGAGGAGGGCAACCCCAGTCACCCTGGGCCATATATGCGCTAGGGGTACGTTTATATTTTGCAAAACAGGCCCCCGGGGCGTGCCTACTGATATAGCGGTCATTATACTCCTTAGGCGAAGGGCTTTTAAATGATATAACATTACCATAGGACGATTTAGAAATTTTGTAATTTTGCCAAGAAAATGATCGATTATCGATAAAACTTGTAATTTATAATTAATTATTATCATTAAAAATACTACACTGCTGAGAACAAACAAACAACATGTTAGTTGGGTGCAGCAATCAATGGAAAAACGCTGAATCAAAGGGCAGGCTAGGCCGTTTGTCCGTCAGTTACCTACCCATCAAAAACCTGTCAAAAATGACCATAATTCAGATCTAAACTGACTGACAGACCCAGCAGCAGTAGATACAGCGCGATGTCTTGGGATAGTTACTTCTCCAGTCTTAGTGGCATTATTGGCATCTTAGGAAAAGGCTGCAAGGTGTCCGAAAAATAGCCACATTAATTTTTGCTGCCATGTCCGCACCTTTAGACCAAGTTGGTTGAAATTTGAATCATAGGTGCCAAAATAGGGGAAATTCTGTGTGTTAGAGTTTGGTGCACTAGGCTTGACTCAATCCTGGGAAATTCAAGACTGGAAATTTGTTAATTTCATTGCCCAGCCAGACGAATAGCGTTAAAAATGCAAACTATTCTAGTTGTTTTAATTTCTACCATACATGTAACAGGGGGGTCTGGGTGGTCTGGCCCCACCCGACTTAGGCCAGACCCCCCCCCCCCCCCCGAGACGATTTCGCCGACCCCCCTCCGATTTTTCTGGCAAGTAAATTTTTGAGCAATTTTTTGCAATTTTTTTACAATTTCAGACAGAAAAATTGCCAAAATCGCCTGCAAAACAGCACTTTTTAGCTGTATTTCAGCCCAAATTAGCGATTTTTGACGATTTTTAGCCCAAAAATTGCGATTTTTTCGATTTTTGAGCGTTTTTTAGTGCGCTACCCCCCCCCCAAAATTTGGGCCCACACCCCCCCCCCCCCCGGCCGGCGCCAGACGATTCAGGTGCCTTACGCCGACTTTATTGCTGCGGAGAGGTGCCATACGCCGACTAGGTGCTAAACGCCGACTGGGGTGGTGCTTTACGACGACTGGCTTGGTGCGAAACGCCGACTACACCTAAGGTGCGTTACGCCGACTGAGCAGGTGCCTTACGCCGACTCAACAGTTGCGATACGCCGACTGGTCTCCTAACTAACTCTTATAACCTAATAGCTGGCTGCGAATGTGTTTGTGCTTATAGTACAGTACGTATCTAGTATTCACATATGTAATGCTATATGCCGCTGCAAACGTAAATACCGGCCAAAAATATTTGCATATCTTGTGACAGCAGATCAAAGTCGCGAGCATCGCAAAGACCTATCGAACGGTGGGTAACACGCCCGGATCGGTTAAGGCACACCGACTCAAACAGTTTTTTACACAAGCTAAAGTTTCAATGACTTTTTGGACCGTCGTAGACAAAGCCTTGCACCTTTCAGCAAAGTTAATCGATGATGCGTGCCAGGGTTGCACTGCAGAAAACGTATTTGTAAACAATCAGATATAACATTTGAACTAAACATTCGATTGATGCAGCGAGTGGATCAATTGAAAGAGCGACCCTCTGATAGTATACTATATGCTCTGGCATCCGTATTAACTGAATGTTGGCATCTGTTGATAAAAATCAGGTCGGCGTATCGCACCAGAAGAGTCGGCGTAAGGCACCTGGCCAGTCGGCGTAAAGCATCTATAGGTTGAGGCTCCTAGGTCAAGTCGGCGTATGGCACCAAGCCAGTCGTCGTAAAGCACCACCCAGTCGGCGTAAGGCACCCTTTTAATTGGTCGGCGTAACGCACCGGTCGGCGTATCGCACTAACACCGCGCCAGACCCCCAACCCCCCTCCCCCCATCGGCGGATGACCTGTTACATGTATGATTTCTACATATGTTCGCCGAATGAGCAGAAATTTGGAGAAACTCTGCAAAATTTTGGAATAATTTGTGTTAAAATTCCTGCTTTGGGATTGAAACAGTGTTGAGAAAACGAAGAATAGCTGAATTTTTGCATGAGCAGCACGGAAAAAAACAGATCTTCAGGCAGGATAATCCTTATTTTCTCAAGACTGTTTTGAATTAGAATTTTAACACCTAAAATATTGCACAGTTTAGCAGAGTTTCTCAAATTTCTGGTTATTTGGCGAAGATTGAAAATATTGAATTTCTCTGGATCGGGTCAAGCCTCATGCACCAAACATTAACATACAAAATTTCCCCTGTTTTGACACCTACGTTGTTTCATTGGCCAATTTGGTCAGAATTTCCGGAAATGGTAATTAGGGCCACTTGTAGTATCTGCCGGTTAATTCAGGAGGCTACAGACCAATTATTTTTAATACAGAACTAAGTTCTTTAGGGGTGAGGCGCTCAAACGGCCGAAGATTTTGAATGATTGTTTTGTTTTCTTGCACGATAAATTTAACTGCCGTAAAAACTTTTAATGAAGTTAAAACTGATATTCGGAAATAGCGTGTATAATGAGCGGGCTGTGGTGTGGTTTCACTTTCGTGTCAGTCCCATTTCCAACATAATTTCTCGTACATTGTTGAGATTACGATTAGTATGAGGCCTTGGCTTTTGAGATTGTCTGAATAGATGGGATAATCCTATGGACGTTGTTTTTTCGCATAACTGTCTGTACCCTTCCGTAATTTTTCTCGACAAATTCTGCAGGAATACCAACTAATTTCTTTGCAGCCTTTGTTTATGCTAGTGTTACTAAGGCATCCAAAAAGACTACTAAAGTTGCCTCAGTTAAACACTTGGTCGAATCGACGCAGTTCAGAACAATTTCTGGCGAATGCAGCTCAAAATCCAGGAGGAGGAATAGTTTACAATTTGCCATAATTTTAGGGTGCTCCAGTAAGAATCGTGATTTTAGGCCAAAAGCGCTCAAAATACCAGTTTCGGCTCGACTAATGCTACTAAAATAACTTGTTTTCAAGATTGTATAAAAGACTAAAAATTGCCCGAAAGAGAGTTGTTTCCCAGAAAAACCGAGGGGGATGAAAGAGGGTCGAGTGTAGATTTGGGAAGTTAGCTGAGCGCCCCAATCATTGCAGGTTCGTCGACCTATGACTACGACAACCCGTGGCCGAAACTGAACCGCGGCACGTTTGACGGGATATTCCAGGACGGCTGGAGACGACCCCCAGCTATGGAGCAGGGACAGAAAATGGTTTGTCTTCGTTTTTGCTGTTACGTAGTTGGGAACGTTTTTATCGCAGAAAGGAACAGCTTAAACTGACTAATCAGAAACAGCCGTATTTTTTAAACTGTTCGGGTGACATGTTTCACTGCTGCCGCTGCTGTAGTGGCCGAAAAGAATGGGGTTATGAGCCGATTTCACAAAAAAAGCCGCCGAATCTCTGTAAAATTACCCTTTTCCCTAGTGTTGTTAGGCTCTTTTATTTAAAGACCCCTTTCGAAAATTTTTTATTTTATTCACAGTATGGAAATTTTGGGGGAAAATCGCTGAATTTAGCCTCAGATATACATTAGCAGTGCAGTTCTATCAATTTCTTGCCTATTGTAAGCCTAAAAATAGGTTTTGAAGGGCAGCAGCCACTCTGTGAGCAATGCTGCAGGTAGAATGTCGACTCTCCTCAGGCTGTAACACTATGTTTGAACCAAAGCATACATGGGCCGGGGGGTAAGGGGGGTATACCCCGCTCGGCCGGCCATACCCCCCTCCCCCACCCACCTCATTTTCGCTTATTTAAGGCAAAATAGGCGTTTTTTTTGCCTTTTTTCGGAGGGGGACACCCCTCCGGATTTTTCCGGCCGATGTATGAACCAAAGTATCAGCTTTTGTATTTAAAGTTGCTGCTGATGCATCCTTGCATCTCCTACAAGCTATATTACATGCTAGGAAATAATTTTGAAAAAAATTTCGAAATGAAAAATTTTCATAAAAAAAGCTTTTTTTGGCTTTCAAAAAATTGTTTTACAACTCTACTTTTCCCAACGGTCCCCAATTTATTGGGAAGTGCGTTCGAAGGCTCTCGACATTCGACTCAGTTCTAAATACCTCACCTTATTTCCCACCGACTCGAAAATACAAACACATAACAAACTGGCTCAGAAATCACAATTTTGTGAATCAAAAACTACCCTTTTGCTGATTGAAATTAGCCTTTATGGGGTGCTGTTCTTCAAGATATGCTTGCGCATGCCTAACTTTTTCACTTTTCTTTCCGTATAGGTGTTTAAGAAGCCTTTTTGTTGTCATTTTCTGCTTGCTTTTGATTTGTAAATGCGATTTTGTGATCTCAACCATTATTGATAAAACCATACATGGGCCCAAAAACTGGTTCAGATGAGGGGTGAGGCCGATTTCTCAATAAAGTCGCATAGTTTTGTGCCGATTTAGAGACAAGGCTGGTTGTCATTCGGCTTTGATTCGCACGACGAATACATGGACTGGAAAGAGTGGCACAAGTTTCTGGGATTTATCTGGTTCTCCTTGGTTATGGTCCCTCTACTCCTCATGTTCTTCAGACCCGACTGGTAAGTTCGGTTGCCCTCTTGTCTTGAGCTGGAAATTGATTAAGCAGAGACATGGCAGAGAGAGAGAGAGAGAGAGAGAGTCCTGTTTAGCGTCTGAGCTCGCTCTAGCTCTGCAATTTTTACCGAATTTTGTATAGTTGGGCAAATTTCATAAAGTAAACCTTAAGTTTGACGCGCAAAGCGGACTAGCGTGGTGTAACTGAACTCTTTTACTTACCACTTATCAGTGGAAAGTCCATGCATGTAATCTTAAATTTTTTTTTTTTAAAGTTTAGTATTGTTAGTAACTAACCAGGTAAGACTACCCGGCACGGGGGCTGAACAATCAACACGCCCCATGCCCCAGGTGCAGCAATCAGCATGCAACGATAACAAACTGGCTGCACCAGGACATACGCCCCAGGGGACGACTGTGTAGATGGGCCAAGAGGCGCGCCCAATTCCTCATTGGCACGGATAAGACGGCCGGCCTCAGACAACACCAGGTCAGAGGAGTGAGTCAGCGCGTTTAGAAGTTCAGCTGGCACACGCGCGACATGCCAGCCTACGTGCCATCGACTCCTCTTTGCGACAAACACGGGCCGCGCCGAGGGGGTGAACGTGTGCAGTCGCCTCGCTACACACGCACACAGCAGTCGGTGGCCTAACCACTCGACCAACTGTGTTGGCTAATCTTAAATTTTTTTGATACAAGAAAACGCTATTCGGTGTAGTGACGTGTTGTACTTTTTGTCTGGGGTTTGTGACTTTGTGGAAACATAATGAGCGGGAGGTGGAGAGCCCCTTACCCTACTCTCCATCCGAAGATTTTAGCGATTTTTGGCCATTTTGGAAAATCGGCCTCCTACCCCCGCCGAGATTTCAGGGCCTCCCATACATGTACCATACATGTAACAGCTCCGGGCCGACCTAGGGGAGGGGGTAGGAGGGTTTTCCTCAGGTGGGGGTCGAGGCGGGTTCGCCCAGAGGGGGTCCCAAATTTCAAAAAGCTCCAAAACGCATGGAAACGCGTTTTTAGCACTTTTTTCAGTAAGGACGCTAAAAATCACTATTTTAAGCTGTCAAATAGCGTTTTAGAGCTAAAAACAAGCAAAAAATGGAAGAAGGGCTTCCAAAAACACCGATTTCTCTTTAATATCAGCAGTGGAAACGCCAAATGTAACAAGGGTTCTGTTAAACAACGCACCGGGACGATTTGGCCAATTTTGTGAATTCGAAAACTAAAGTGAACTAAACTGTAAACCAGCAATTTTAGTTATGGTTGAGCCTAATTAGCCCGAAATTTCGAGTTTCTTTTATTACCGGAGCCGACCCGAACCGAACCCTGAAATTTTGGGGCACACCAGCCCATACATGTAACAGCTCCGGGCCGACCTGGGGGGTTTTCCTCAGGTGGGGGTCGAGGGAGGGTTTCGCCCAGGTGGGGGGTCCCAAATTTCAAAAAGCTCCAAAACGCCTAGAAATGCGTTTTTAGCACGTTTTTTTTCAGTAAGGACGCTAAAAATCGCTATTTTAAGCTGCCAAATAGCGTTTTAAGGCTAAAAACAAGCAAAAAATGACAAAAAGAGCTTCCAAAAACACCGATTTTTCGTAAATATCACCAGTGGAAACGCCAAATTCGGTTTCCAAAGGCTTTTCAAGTGAATTTTAGGCTAAAAATTTGTGATTTCTGACCCAGTTTGTTAATACTGGAGCCACTACTAGTCTTGTATTTTTGGTCAGGGGGAGGGGTCCCTTAACCTGTCTCGGGGGGGGGGTGAGGGGGGGTTTGGCCTTTCCAGCAGGGGGGTAACCCCCCAAACCCCCCCTAGTACATGTATGAACCAGCCCCTTCTCCTTCGAAGGATGACCTGTTAAATCTGTTTTAGTGCTGCTTTACATTGTTGTTTAAAAAACTGTTGAATTTGCTTCCAGCTCTGGTTTCAGAAGACGGATCGTTTAGCTTTTGGTTTCATTTGAAAGAGCGCGCAGTGGCCGATCGATTGATTGGTCGCCGGTCAAGAACAAACCACTGAGTCGGGTACTGTAAACGTTTAAAATCATTGTGTTTAGCAGTTCGATTGTCTTATTTTCAGATTTTTTAGTCTTATTGTGGATTTTGCCTCAAATTCGGGAAGGAAAGAGTATGCTAAGCTTCCCACAAAGCTCGGGGTGCCTCCAGTAATCATTACTTAAAATCCGAATGCTCTACTTGAAGAATAGGCACCAAGAGAAACTCAAGTCTACTAGTGGTTAAAGCGTTTTGGTAGGGGCTCCAATTCTGTCGAGAGAATGCCTGAAAATAGTATGCCGTGCACTTAGCGATCAGCTATCCAATAAATGGTACTGGAGGCACGCCTAGCCATGAGCAAAACTTGCGCGCACACTTCCCGTCCCGAAAAAATCCATAAAAACTGAGAAAACAGGAGAAGTCTCAGTGTTCCTCATTTTAAACGTTTATTATCCGACTTAGCGGTTTGTTCTTGGCCGGCGACCAATCGGCATGTTCCCGTTTCCTCCTTTCCCATTTCCTCCTTTCCCGTTTCCTCCTTTCCCATTTCCTCCGTTCCCGTTTCCTCCTTTAGGAGTTCCGTTTCCTCCTTTTTTAGTTTTTTTGCGTTTTAGCAAAATTTAGACTGCTTTAAGGTTTTCTATGATGTTAGAATAGCGCCAGGCTTTAGTTCTAACTAGCACACATACGAACGACCATACATGTAACAGGTCATCCGCCGATGGGGGGAGGGGGGGTTGGGGGGGTCTGAGCCAAAATTTTGGGGGAGGGGGGTGGGCACTAAAAAACGCTCAAAAATCGAAAAAATCGCAATTTTTTGGCTAAAAATTGCCAAAAATCGCTAATTTGGGCTGAAATACAGCTAAAAAGTGTTAATTTGCAGGTGATTTTGGCAATTTTTGTGTGTGAAATTGTAAAAAAGTGCAAAAATTTGCTCGAAAATTTACTTGCCAGAAAAATCGGAGGGGGGGGTCGGTGAAATCGTCTCGGGTGGGGGGGGATTCCCATCCGGGGGGGGGGGGTCTGGCCTAAGTGGGGTGGGGCAGACCCCCCAGACCCCCCTGTTACATGTATGCGAACGACGTACAGCACAAACACCCATTTATAAATCAACATAAATCAACAAAAGTCTCGTATATTTTTGCAGATCGGACTAAGGCTAAGGACAGAGTCTATCCGAATATGTGCGCGCATACATGGGCCGGGGGGTGGTATGGGGTGGTATACCCCTCCCCTCGCCGGCCAATACCACCCCCTCGCCCAGCCCCCCCCCCACCCAGCGGGAGAAAATTTTCGCTTATTTAAGGCAAAATAGGCGTTTTTTTTACTTTTTAGGGACCCCCCCCCCCCCGAGGTCTCCATACACCCCCTCCGGATTTTTCCGGCCCATGTATGTGTGCGTGTCCTTACAGTTGTTTTAGCGGTGTTTTTTTACCATATTTCTTAAGTTTCCGTTCAATAAATATGAAAAAATATACGTATGTACGTACTCGATACTTGGCAGTAACGGAAAACAGCTTCCCATTGCAGCGATTTGAGGTGTTGCAACGCCACCGGATGCGATCCAGTTCCGGGTTTACTTCAATCTTAAAGTATCGGTAGCCTCGATAATAGACGGCACTTTTGCCACGTTTTGTTTGATAAGAAATTAATTGCTCCATAATCGCCTGACACGTTTGTGTTGGCGACAGACACAACTCGACAGACAGTCTTACAAACGGCTAGAGGAGGGTAACCATAGGGGATATACACCCACCACACTGACCTCACTGACACTGCCCACTTGTTTACATTTCTTTTGTTCTTTGTAATTACACTTGTAATTGCCCATCTATTCGCCGTTTGTTGGGCAGCCTTTGTTGGGCCGCCGGGCGGCCCCGCTAGGCCCGGAAACAACATGGAAAGCACAGATTAATGCAATAAAAGCAGAGCAGTAAAGCGTGGTGCTCTTCTAACATCATAGAAAACCTTAAAGCAGTCTGAATTTTGTTAAAACGCAAAAAACTGAAAAAGGAGGAAACGGGACTCTTAAAGGAGGAAACGGGAAAGGAGGAAACGGGAAAAGAGGAAATGGGAAAGGAGGAAACGGGAAAGGAGGAAACGGGCACAAACCGACCAATCAAATCGGTCGGTCATTATTGCGCTCTCTTTCAAATGAAATCGAAGGCTAAAAGACCTATCTACTCAAATATAAGCTGGAAGTAAATTCCCGTTTTTTGAACAACCTGTATGTATCTATCCTTAAAGCATACAGGCAGTGGCTTACGCAGGATTTTGCAAAGGGGGTGTAAAATTTTTCAAGTTGCCTGTTTTGCCGGTGCCCAAAAAGGGCGAGAAAATTTCGCAAAATTAGCCTTCGAAAACGTGTCTAAAAAGCATTATTTTAAAATTGACAGAAATTACAAGTTTTAGTAGTTTAAAGTGACTTGGTTGGGCTTCTTCTGCCCGACCAGGGCGAGAAAGTTTTGAAAATTTAGCCTTCGAAAACGCATTTAGAAGGTATTCTGTGCATAAAATAGACAGTTTTATTAGTACGTAATTAATTCATTTCTCTTATTCTTGTCTAATTTTCCTCCCTACTTCCACCGCAAAGGAGGCGTGTGCACACCCTACTGTACACCCCCTGGGAATGCCACTGCATACAGGTATAGGTACCATACATTAGATGGGCCGGGGTGAGGGGTTTACGCCACCTCCCCCGCCCTAAGCGAAAAATTTTGGCGACCTTTTTCTTCCCGCTCCGAAATTCTGCCGACTTTTTTTGGGAAGCCGAAAAATTTTCGGCAACGTTTTTTTGGGAAAGTGGTTTATACTCTGCAACCCACCTCCGCCGAAAAGCCATGTATGTAATGTAAGTATGGTTTATGGTTTATGGTTTATGAGCAAATGGCTCACCTTTAGATCAGCTTACTGCGATCTTTTTCGGTGACTCCCGACGACCGGAAATACTGCTACTGTAGCCGCTGGCAGGCTTTGAGGAATTGGAGCGTTAGTTGAAGATCATGGAGGGTGCCATATAGAGCTTGATGGAGGGTGCGGGAGGGTGGATTCCAGAGGGTAGCACGCTGCTGGGCAGTGGTTGGGCAGTGGAGAAGCAGATGAGCCACGGTTTCAATATGACCACAGCTGCAATTTGGATTGGCTTGTTGGCCGATGCGGTTGAGCCATTGGGCAGTGGGAAACTGGTGGAGGCGTAACAGGAGGATGGCGCGGTGTTCCCAGCGAGGAAGTTTGTTGATCGGGTCAGTTTTAATGGGTGCAGGGCGGTGGTGGTAGTAGGGCCGGGCCTGGGTGGAACTGGCCCATTGTTGTATCCAAGTGGTGGTGAGATCTTGCTTGAGCCATCTTTGTAGGATGTGATAAGGAAGGGGGGATTTGTAAGGGGGAGCTCTGGAGGATTGACGGGCAAGGCGGTCGGCGATTTCGTTGCCAGCGATGCCAGTATGTCCAGGGACCCATTTGAAGGTGAGTGAGAGTGGCTGGTTAAACAGCCGTTTGCAAAGTTGCGTGAGGTCTTGGATGGTTATTTGGATGGAGTAGATGAGGTCAGTCTGTGAACGGAGGCTATTGTAAGCAGTTCGGAGGCAGTGGAGGGCACTCAGGCTGTCAGTCAAGAGTGCAATTTTGTGGACGTGTTGTGATTGGAGAGTCTGGTGGCTGAGGGTGAGTCCACGATGAATGGCCTTCAGTTCCAGGTCGGTGGTGCTCCAAAGACCATCAGCGGGTTCAGTGTGGGAAGAGTCAGGAAGGTTGGCACTTTGGATATAGCAGCCTATCCCAGCCTGTTGGGAACTGGGATGTAGAGAGGCATCTGTGTAGATGTGGATCCATTCAGTTTGAGGGAAGGAGATAGATGGGTCAAATGGTTCGCTGTGGAGGAGCCAGAAGGCCAGGTCAGTAGCATCTAGCTGTAAAGGGTGAATGGGGAGAGGTGGAGTGGGAGTGCGAGATGGGCGGGGGATAGCAGCAGTGAAGTGAGAGGCATATTCGACAAAGTTTGAACGTTGGAGTCGGTGGCGTTTCCTCTCTGGGATGGCTTGGTAGTCAACAATGTGGCGTTTGAGACAGTGAGAATCAGATTTGCGGAGGGTTTGTTTCCAATGGAGATGTTGTGTGGCAGGGCTTGATCCAAGTCATTTAGGTAGGCTGAGAATAAAATGGGGCTGAAGATGCAGCCTTGGGGCACACCGATGGTAGAGGGATAAGGGCGGGAATAGGTGTTGTTGACCTTGACTTGGAGGGAACGAGATTGTAGGAAGTCGGTTAGCCAGATGAACATTTTGCCAGACACACCGAGAGCATGAAGTTTGGCGATGAGACCATCGTGCCAGACAGAGTCGAAAGCTTGGCTAAAGTCAAGGAAGACAGCTAGGGTGTGATGTTTCCTTTGGAAGCCAGTTTCAATGGATTGAGTGAGTCGGATGAGTTGATCAGTGGTGTTGTGGTGAGGCCGGAAGCCAGCTTGGGTAGGGTTGAAGTGAGGATGAGTTTCAAGCCAGTACTGGAAGCGACCATGAATGAGTCGTTCAAACCACTTTCCTAATTGAGAAGCAAGTGCGATGGGGCGGTAAGAAGAAAGCAAGGTGGGGTCTTTATTGGGTTTGAGGATGGGAATGACGATTACACGCTTCCAGGGTTTGGGCATTAGGCAGGAGGTCCAAAGGCGGTTGAAAAGGCGGAGTATTCCATTTAGGCCAGGGCCTTTCAAGTGGGAGAGATATTCGGGTAGAATTCCATCAGCACCAGGGGCACGTCGTAGAGTGATGGTGGTTTGGGCGGCAGTTAACTCATTGAGGGAGA
The DNA here is from genome assembly GCA_030248155.1 of Sabatieria punctata. Taxonomy (NCBI): domain Eukaryota; kingdom Metazoa; phylum Nematoda; class Chromadorea; order Araeolaimida; family Comesomatidae; genus Sabatieria; species Sabatieria punctata. The sequence continues at coordinate 16,333 of JASANB010002574.1, forward strand.
AGGGAGCGAAGAAGAGGTTGGTTTTTTTGTTGGGGGTGGTTTTGTTGTTGTTGCTGACAGTTCTGCGAAGGTGTTGGATGAGCTCTTGTTGGTGGGCGTCAGTCGGAGGGTCGTTGAATTTCTGAATGAGGTCCGTGTGTTGGTAGAATCGGGCAAAAGCTGTGGCTTGGTCTTGCCAATAAACCAGGGTTTGTCGGTTGTGGAGGATTGGAGTGAAGATGGTATTTTTGCCAGAAAAGAGGTGGCGAACGATGCGTTGAACATGTCGCGTGGAGAGGCCTTTGGAGCAGAGAGAGCGCCAGTGGGTGCGGGCTGCTGTTTTGATTTTGCGTTGGCAAAGGGCATTCCAGCGGTTTTTGATGGTGCGGTTGAGCTGGGTGGGATGCAGTTGAAATCGGTGTATGAATTTGCCGCGCTGGTTACACAGGTAGGAGAGCTGTTTGGTCCAAAATGGTTTGTAGTGCTTTTGTTTGCCTCGTGGGATGCTGTCTTTGGCTGCAGCGTGAAATAGACGGGTGATGTTGGGGAGTAGGTCGCGCAGTTTGGCATGTTCGATGTCCCATTCGTCGATTTCCTCACAGCTAAGATTGAATCGGGGCCAGTTGGCTTTTCTGAAGTTGAAGCGGCTCAGGGTTCTCAGGCGGGCACCATGGAAGCGAGGGAGATGGAAGGTGCAGCTGAGACTGGCATGGTCCGATCCGAGGGAGGGACCCACTGATGTTGTCCAAGTGACCGTTGGGGGAAGAGCGGCGAGAATAAGGTCGGGTCGTGTTTGAGTACCATGAGTTCGGTGGGTTAGGGTAGGGAGAACATCTTCATCTAGCAGGTTTTGAAAGGAAGTCGCGGCGAGCCAGGTGGAGAGCTTCACTCCATGGGTGTTCTCGGGGGTTACACCCCCATAGTTCCAATCAGCGTGGAGGGCTTTGAAATCGCCACTGAGAATGCAGGGGGTAGAGAGTTGCGCAAAAAGCGTAGGGTCAAACTGGGGGTTTTGGGCCGGGGAGGGGTTGTAAACGTTGCAGAAGGTGAAGCAGCGTTTTCCAAAGTAGACTTTTACTGCAAGGATCTCGATGGCGTCGCCAGGCGGAGGTTGAAAGGCCACAGTTTGAGCTTGAAGTGGACGGCGGACGAGTGTGGTCAGGCCTCCGCCGGTACCTTGAGCACGGGGGGCGTGGAGGGCGCGGTAGCCAGCAAAGAAGAGAGTCTTGTCTGCAGGCAGACGGGATTCTTGTATATGAACGACGCTGGGTTTGTGTTGGTAGAGGTGGTTTCGCAGCTCTTCTACATGAGGGGCGAGGCTGTTACAATTCCAGCTGAATAGAGTGATCATCTTAGGAGCTACTGAAAGGGAAAAACAATTAGCTACAGCAATAGTGTTCCGGTCGACAGGAGGCAGCAGAAGCTGCGCCAAATACTGGCCCTATTTCTCCAGAGTTAACATAGAGATCGTGCCGGGGCCGCGGCTCGTCGAGGGAACACAGACAACACAAGAAAGAGAAAACAAAAGGGGGTGACCAGCCAGGGGTAGTAGAAAGTGAGAGAAAGGAGTGATAGATAGATAGATTGTTTTTTTTTTTTTTTTTTTTATTTGGAATGAAAGGGTGGCACCTCGTTCGTCAATCAGACACAGGAGGTAGGAAGGGTGTGTGTTTTGGTGAGGGTAGGTTAGGGAGAAGAGAATGGTTAGTGAAATAAGGTTGGAAGAAGGAAATTGGTTGAGGAGACCCTTCTGGTACCCCCTGTCTGATTGTTCCCCCCACACGAACGGGAACGTGAGGCGGCGTGGGGGAATGTAAGTATGTAATTAGAACAATGACAAATACTGTAATTAGTGGTGTTCAGGCCGCGAGGGAGGGACTGGGCCAGACGGGAGGCGTATCTTGAGTTGGCGCGCAGAAGGGCCATGGGGCTGCCGCCGATCAGTCAGGACTTTCTGGCGCGTGACCGCATCGAGGCCACGTTGCCCAGTGAAGAGGAGTTGAAGAACTTCGAAATTATCATCTAAAGCTGACACTTTTTACTCTAGGACCTAGTGGTTAAGCTTTTTGTTCGAACGTTTCTGTTTGTACGTTTGGAACGGCGCTTCCCTACCTACCTGAAGAGCGAAACAAATCAATACTACTACTGTTTGTATTGATTTTTTCGTTTTGACGAAGTCTGTGATCTACGAGAAAAAGATCTAGCCGAAAAAAGGAAGCGCTGTTCAGATGAAGTATGCTAATTGGGAAGCTATTTGGCTTGTAGCCAGCTCGTGAACTGCCAGAATGTACAGAGAGTGAGGATGAGTGCGTATTTAGGTGTGATATATGAAGTAAACTGTGTATTCTACTGTAGTTAGTAAGCGTATCTTGAGTAATACCTAGAATAATTTTTGGTTTCTCTTTACTTGAGTAGTGCTGTTCGAATGTGTAGCAGTTAAGGCATAAATTTTTTTATTTGTGTAGCTAATTCCGGTATCTGTGCTGTATTTTTAAAATAGAATATTCAAAAATGGGTTAGTAAAATGTCTAAAATAGTATGGGATACCTCGCCATACAGACAGTGCCAGTAGTAAGATAAGCGCGTTTTTGCTGTCGCCTGAATTTGTGCTCGTGACGTTATGTGTCTCTTGTTCTGTATTATATTTTGCGTGCATGGGATCCATACACACTCAATGGTTGTAAGCGCATCTGCATTCATAGCATCCAGAAATTAACGTTGGTCAAATGAAGAAGTTTGAACTGCTGAAGATCAACGGTTGGCATTAATCAAGCGTCACGAAGCCAAGCTAGCTTCTTCCGCAGCTTGTATAAGGCTAGCCAGAGACTGGAGGAACATTCGCCGAAAAATAACGATTTAGGTACAATGTAGGTTTCTTTATGTCGACATCGCTGTATATGACATTAGAAAATTGCTGAAGACTATAAACCCCTTTGTTTTCGATGAATTTCCTCCTAGCCTTTGGCCTGGCAAATGCCTAAATCCTTACCCTTGAACCTTGGAAACTCAGTGTTTCGACTTTACAATACATTTTCAGGAAATACCGGTATTTTTTCGAATACCTACCCATACCGGACCGATTCCTATTCCGAAAAATACCTACCCATACCGAACCGATTCCTGAAAATCTCATACCCAATCAACGGTACAATCCATTACGCAAAAATCGATGGTGGGTGGCATTTGTTTTGTAGGCTGATCTAGCAATATCGAATATCGACAGGTTTCGAACACCATAAACCTGCAGGGGTGCTACGAAAAATAGTTTTGTGATTATAGTACAGTCGTACACTGACTTGTTGCAGTTCTACATAATAGCAAATGCCGTTTATACGCAAGTACGTACGTAGCTGCATAAGTAATGTATGACGGCGGTTACTTCTCTCATTGCATCTGCATCCCATAACAAGAACGAATCTATGTACGTACGAATTTCCAGGCTAGATTTTTTGACAAACTGCGAATGCTTTTACTACGTATCACTCAACAGAGTCGGGTCATACTGATTACTTATTACAGTAATCGCCTTTGCATGTGACGCAATTACTGACTCCATGTTGTTTCTCACACAGGCTGTCGTAGTAGTTGCAGTCAGCGGTTTGAGGAAAGGCACAATTCTTCAAGACCAGATTGTAACCTGCAATTATTTGCTGAAACAACTGATTCTGATTGCAGACACGCACCACTGATATTACAGTAAGACGTCACACACTGATCGGCGTAGGACCCGCACCACTGATATTACAGTAAGACGTCACACACTGATCGGCGTAGGACCCGCAGTTCAACGGATAATAATAACCCGAGCCACCTACCTCACACCACAGAGATTCTAAAAATAGTCTATATTCTTCTAACTGTTAGTTACGAAAATAGCATCGCTTTAAAATTTTCAAATACACTAAACTACATACCGGCCAGTAACGGACAGAAAATCGTCAGAAGCAAGCTAATGCAATTCATTATGGATTGTTGAACAAAAGTGAGCTTTCAATCGCCTTAGACTGCTTAAATACTGTGCTTTTAAATTTAGCACAGCTGTGTTTGCAAGTTGCAAGGTGCGTGCGGATTTAGTGACAATGCTGAGTCCACGATCGATATGCATAGGACCGGACTTAAAGCTTCTTCGACTCTAAACTGTGTTTTGTTTCCTTAGAAAACAGAATAATCAGCTAAACGTAAAAGCTTTCGAAATACAGTGAAAAACGTATGCACCTTTTTCTGGGAAAAACTCGGGATCAGGCCGGAAGCATTTTTTAGCCAATGAATAAGATGGAGGCGTTGGCTTAGTCATTGTGACGTGTCTGTCAGAATCAATCAAAGTAAGTTCTTCAAAAAACCGGCCTAGCAGCTGTCATAACATACGTAGACCTACAGCTGTTAGAATTCTTTCCACTTCTATGTATACTAAGACATGTGTGTTGTGTGATGCTGCTATTTCTATACATCTGAATGACTTATTCTGTATGATTAAGGCTTCTCTAAAATTACCAAAACAACTGTGACATGTGCGTACTTAACAGCCACATAGAGTCAGTCTGCTTGGTAAACAGCAATCATCAAGATGAGAAAGTGTTGGTGGTCAGTGTTTCCCTTGTGCGTTTTGTTAGTTTCTTCCGCTCCCACACACCAGTCTATCGACTTTCTAAGTGAGGCAAGTTTGTTTAATGCGCTTGAACGTTGGATTATGAGGCAGCTGGCCGAAAAAGTGAAACAACTGCACATCAAGCAAGTGCCCGAGCAGAATCCGTCTGTGAATGTCGATTTAAGAACAGCTGCTGAGGAATGGATGATCAAACATGGATTTCCGACAAAATAGATATCATTTGTATATTATTTTTTGTAAAACGACATAATTATGATAAACAAATCAGTATTTGTGTTTTGAGTTTAGCATTTGTATTTATTTTGATAGAGAAGTATGATGCGAGGGGAGCAGAAAAATTCTTAATTGTCTCTGCACGAGAAAACGGGCCAACAGGCGGGTCAAAAAAAATTCAAAATCGTTTTTGAAAGTTCTAATATCGATATTCTAGGACAGTTTTCGATGCAGAAAACGAATCTGGTATGCAAATTTACCTAGCTGAATTTGTACTATAGTTATGGTTGGGGAAACCTTTTGAGCCAGACCAAATTATTTTTTCTGAATCAGTGAAATTAAATGCTTCAAATTAGTCAAAACGGGAACGCTGAATCTTGTGGTGTTCTTCGTTTCAACGTGAACCTTCGAAAAATGCGATTTTTTATGACTTGAAGAATTCAATCGAGCATATCTCAAAAACTAGGCAAATTCATTCCGAGCTGTTTACAGATCTAAACACTTCGTAACATAAGCTTTCGATCCATAAAAAAATATTGGGGGGTCATCGATGGTAGACGGCCACTTTATAGCCTCTGAAGTTTGGGTGTCAGTAAAATTCTGCCTATTTTCGACTTTTTTGTTTTTAACCAACAAATTCAAATGACTGGCATTTCGTCTGATGTATTCCTTTTACAAAATGGCTTATACCATTGAAGAGGGCTTGATTTGTAGATTAATTTGATGTATTTATGTCAGACAATAGAGCAAGTATACCAGCAAAAAATAGTTTTCTGTTGTCAGATGTCAGATTCCAGAACCATAGGTAAATTTCTGTGCATAATACAAGCGTTTTTGCTAGCATCTAGAAAAGATGGGAATTCATTATTCTGTAATGGGTTGAACTGCATGCTGTGCTCAGCAGGAAAAATTGAGACTATCAAAAGCCGATAGTGGAAAGGCAATGGCTCTACTGTCTTCTGCAGCAATGCAGAGTTTGTAGTCCAGACACCAGTGCAACTGAAGTACCAGTTAGCAAAGCACTTTGATAACCTTGATGCACGAGAGAAGAGGAGACTGGCTGCAACCTGTTCAAGTGGCATTGTGGCGATTCTAACAGTTGCAGCTCCAAACCAAGAACTCAATCTATGGCATCACATCTTTGAGTCAGAATACTTGCAAGATGTAGCCCACAGCAGCAGAACCCTAAAGTATGACAGTGGAGAGAGAATTGAAAAACCAAACTGCCTCCAAACAGTGTCTACTACCCATCTAGTCAAGCTTTACCAAGTGTACTGCTCTGAGATTGGCTACAGACATGCACCTTGCGAGCGAGTCCTCTACAAGCTTGTGACTGTATTGACAGCTTCACTGCAGAAAAAAAGTATGACAGGGCTAGACAACACAACAACAGATAGGGCTGAAGCTTTCGACTGTTTGTTTACAATCCTGACACAGGTTGAACAGCATGGTGGAAACATCCGCGCAGTGAATGCAATTCAATGTGGGTTGAAACAGTCCAAACGGTACTTGAAACTTGACCTTCCTGCACATGTGCGTCAAGGAGGTTTATTTCAATTCAGATTCAAGGAAAAATGGAAACGCAGATTATGTCTATTATTGTGACCAGTGGAAGATCACGCAAAGAGATCTTGCAGCTCATACCAGGTTTGAGCAAACGATGATATCAAACAGCCCTCAAGAATGCTGAAAAACAAGGTCGTTGTGTTCCTGTTGAGAAAACAGAGATCATTAGGACCCACTTGCCATAGATCAACCACTTTGCAGAATTTTTTGGTTGTATCTTGATGTACAGCATGCAAAATCTGTTGGCGCCAATGAAAAATGTTGTCAAAAGAGTTTCAACATCTGTTAGCACGACATCAGCCTGCTCTAACATTTTCAGCTCCCCAGGCAGATCTCCAAGAAGTCCACGAATCTTTGATCTGGCGGCCAGGCTTGCAACTTAGGTTGTGAAAGATTTGCACTCTTTATAACATAATCTGTTTGTCATTGTTTGTGTGTTCTTTGTTACAATAACTCTTCATTTGTTGCTGAGATGTTCGTTTCTGTTGCATTGTGTGCGCAAACCTCTCTATCATTCCTAAAGCCATCCAAACCCTACCAAGCCTACTTCTGCTCTCCCACCACTACCACTCTCTACCATCACCACCACCACCATCACCACCCCTGTGTACTTCCATGTGTCCACGCCAATATTTCCAGTGTCCAAGCACCACAAAGCCCAAGTTCCATGCCTACAAGCCAACCAGTCCAGTGTCCAAATGCCCACCCAGTTCTACGCCCATCCAAGCAGAGTGATGCCATTCGTTTCCGCCATTTGTTTCACAAGTCTCGAGTCCATGAGTTCCACATGTCCTTCATGCAAGTCCAAGCGAATGAACCACACTGAATGCCATCTCTCCATTCCCCGTTTCTCCGTTTTTCCACTCTACTCTGGTGTGATGAAAGATTTGTACTGTTTATAACACTCACTTGTCTAATCTGTTTGTCATTATTTGTGTGTTCTTTGTTACAACAAACTCTTCATTTGTGACCATGCTCACATACATCCACCAATTCTTATTCTTCTGAGTGCTCATTACTCAATGCAAAAACTGCATAATGCGTCTTGCATGGGCCTCCTTGACGCACATGTGCAGGAAAGCCAAGTTTCAAGTACCGTTTGAACTGTTTCAACCCACATTGAATTGCATTCAGTGTTTCCACCATGCTGTTCAACCTATGTCAGGATTGTAAACAACAGTCGAAAGCTTCAGCCCCATCTTTTGTTGTGTTGTCTAGCCCTGTCATACTTTTTCTGCAGTGAAGCCTCAAATACAGTCACAAGCTTGTAGAGGATACGCTCGCAAGGTGCATGTCTCTAGCCGATCTCAGAGCAGTACACTTGGTAAAGCTTGATTAGATGGGTAGTAGACACTGTTTGGAGGCAGTTTGGTTTTTCGATTCTCTCTCCAATGTCACACTTTAGGGTTCTGCTGCTGTGGGCTACATCTTGCAAGTATTCTGACTCAAAGATGTGATGCCATATGTAGATTGAGTTCTTGGTTTGGGGCTGCAACTGTTAGAATCGCCACAATGCCACTTGAACAGGTTGCAGCCAGTCTCCTCTTCTCTCGTGCATCAAGGTTATCAAAGTGCTTTGCTAACTGGTACTTCAGTTGCACTGGTGTCTGGACTACAAACTCTGCATTGCTGCAGAAGACAGTAGAGCCATTGCCTTTCCACTATCGGCTTTTGATAGTCTCAATTTTTCCTGCTGAGCACAGCATGCAGTTCAACCATTACAGAATAATGAATTCCCATCTTTTCTAGATGCTAGCAAAAACGCTTGTATTATGCACAGAAATTTACCGATGGTTCTGGAATCTGACAACAGAAAACTATTTTTTGCTGGTATACTTGCTCTATTGTCTGACATAAATACATCAAATTAATCTACAAATCATGCCCTCTTCAATGGTATAAGCCATTTTGTAAAAGGAATACATCAGACGAAATGCCAGTCATTTGAATGTGTTGGTTAAAAACGAAAAAGTCGAAAATAGGCAGAATTTTACTGACACCCAAACTTCAGAGGCTATAAAGTGGCCGTCTACCATCGATGACCCCCCAATATTTTTTTATGGATCGAAAGGTTATGTTGCCAAGTGTTTAGAACTGTAAACAGCTCGGAATGAATTTGCCTAGTTTTTGAGATATGCTCGATTGAATTATTCAAGTCATAAAAAATCGCATTTTTCGAAGGTTCACGTTGAAACGAAGAACACCACGAGATTCAGCGTTCCCGTTTTGACTAATTTGAAGTATTTAATTTCACTGATTCAGAAAAAATAGTTTGGTCTGGCTCAAAAGGTTTCCCCAACCATATCTATAGTATAAATTCAGCTAGGAAAATTTGCATACCAGATTCGTTTTCTGCATCGAAAACTGTCCTAGAATATCGATATTAGAACTTCCAAAAACGATTTTGAATTTTTTTTGACCCGCCAGAGTATCACTTTTGGCCCGTTTTCTCGTGCAGAGACAATTAAACAACTAAGTTTGACATTATTCTAGAGCGCTGCTGTATTCGGCAGATGTACTACAATGTATGTACATGTGCACTTTGAGAGGCGTGTATGTACAAGTTGATACTTTCATTCTCTCTCTTCAATGAATAAATTATAAAAGTTACCCATCAACTATTCAGTACATTACGATTTAACAGCCTTTTGTCAGTAAGTCAATGTTTACTTGTTTTCTACTATTATATCAAGCCAATATTAGTATTAGACTTTCTCGCAATACGGGAGAGGAGAAATCGGTTCAAACGAAGTTGATGAATTGTGCGCAAATACAGTAATTAGAAGACAGTTGATCCAAAAAGAAAGGCGAATTTCATTCGTACGTGCATGCACCTATATGAAAGAACACCCAAGTTTTAATTTGCGCATCAAAACTGACTACATACATGTAGCCTAACTTATCACTAAAGCAAAATTTTGTGTGTCTTTCAAAATGGCCAGAGATATTGGACGCGCAATAGATGGATTCAATTTCAATTTTCGACTGAATTTCTAAAAAGCGTAAAATCATTCAGTTTGTATGTCTCAGATGATCAAGTCGTTTCTACAACTAAAATTTAAAATTCTTGAATAAATGAAAAATATTGAAGTTGATCGATATTTCAATTTAGCTGGTCTGCAAGGGTTAGCAGAGGTGGCAAATTGAGTTGTAAGATGTTCAAGCAACTGTTCTCTGTCTTGATGATCGTCCGAATGGTTGCGTGTTTGTGGCCAAGGTCCTATGCTACTTCAAGTATTTTCCGCGCGATGACCTTTAACACTTGGTTCTGCGGAGCCCACGTCGATCGCGGCCCCACCAAAATCGCTAAGCACATCGAAGCAGTAAATCCCGATGTGGCTGCACTTCAAGTAAAGCCCAGCTATCTATTTTCTGCTTAAAAATCAGCTTATAATTGCAATTCTTAAACAGCGGCTGGCATTCGGCTTTAGAATGGTTTGGAAGCAAAAAATGCCTACAGTACTTGACAAGCAATGGGCAAACATTTAGTTTAGGGGCTAAATCTGTGGAAGCAAAAAAAGCCTAACAGTACTTGACTAGCAATGGGCAAACATTTAGTTTTGGGGCTAAATCTGTGGAAGGAAAAAAGCTTTTCGCAACATTATTATTAAGTTCTGCGAATTTATCATTTTAGTTATCGCCCCGCAGTATACGTTACGTAACTATAAAAATTGCACTGTATCTACTGTACCTACCTACATTATACAATAAATGTAACAGGTCATCGGCCGGTGGAAAGACGTCTGAGCACAAATTCTAGGGGAGTAGGTTGAGTACTAAAAAACGCTAAGAATCGCAAGTTTTGGGTTTAAAAATCGTCAGAAATCGCTAATTTGGGCTCAAATACAGCTAAAAAGTACTGTTTTACAGTAGGGTTTTGGAATTTAGTGTCTGAAATTCTAAAAACAGGGGCTTCCCCGATCATCTAGGTGTCTATGGCCTAAGTCAGGCGGAGGGAGCAGCCCCTGTACGTGAATGCTAGGCAAAAACGGTGTGAAAGGTACATGTAACCACTTTGTTTCTTTTTACAGGGGATAAATCACCATGATACCAAATGCTTTAAGAAGGTGAAAAGAGCACTGGGAACAGCAAACTGGTATTTCCAGCTTCGTAAAGTATCCTCTTATCCGGACATGGCTATAATCAGGTGTGCTCTTCTAGTGCGCTACGTGCCTGACTTTAAGACTAAAAGAACCGGAAGCCCAAAGACCAAGCTTTAAACCAAGGCTTAAACTTTAAAGGGTGCTTGGTGGTATGTATGTAATGCATGGTCGGCGGGTGGGAGAATGGCCTACTCCCTCAAGATAGGCCGCTACTGTCGTTACGAAACAAATAGAAATATGTACGTTAGTGTGCGTTGTCACATTTGACACGTTTAGTCGATGGCCGATCGATACATACTATGGACACACAGATTATGCAATGTCAGTGAAGGTCAGGTACCCACTCAACTATACAAACCTATATTTCACCGTCTTTTCACTCCATCTCGACCGCAGCAACTACGGGCCTTTCGCCGCTTGCAACAAACTCTGCACCGATCTGGCACCGATCATGATAGGAGAACAGGGCACCATTGAAAAGCCAGGTAGACCCTCTGCCGTCTACAACATGATTTTATGGGGCCGTTCATAAACGACGTCGTTCCAGAGGGGGGGAGGGGGGGTCGGCTGAAATGCGACGATAGACGACGCACCAGGAGGGGGAGGGGGTTAGCAAAAAACGACGTCGCTTTTTTCGGAATTTTAGGGTACTTCAATTACATTATTTTCGATTTATGCACATTCTATCAAACGTTTCTCCATACAGAAAAGCTTCCCAGAGCGGTTGTAGGGATTTATTCTATTGATTGTGCAGTATGGTAACAAGAAAACGTCACAGTACTCTATGTACTGCCGTTTTATTGGGGGGGGGGGTAAACCGAAAACGACGTCGCCGTAGGGGGGGGGGGGGTCCCCAAGAAACGACGCAAGGCGATTTTGGGGGGAGGGGGGGTCCGAAAAATCGGGATTTTGGAACGACGTCGTTTATGAACGGCCCCTATAGGCAGGTCATCCTCGTTCGGCCATTTGCCAGGTTGGCGCCATTATTGCCAAAATTCGTATGCATGCAGGCCGCTAGAGAACAAAAATCGGACTGTTGGGTAAAAAATGCTTGTTTGCGCTGAACACCTGTAAAATACAGTATGGGCCAAAAAACTACCACCCCCTTTTTCGAACTTTACTCAAACGATTCGTTCTCTGTCATTTCTTTATCGATTTGGCTCAAATGTTCTGGGTTAATTAACAAGCTAACTGGGTAGATGTTGTGCAATTTTGGTGCAAAAATTCTGACTCGCTCAGGTTTTATGAACCGAAAACTAAGAATCAGGGTAGTCCACGGAAATTCTAATTTTTTTGTTAATTGGGTTAATTCGTATGGGTCTAAAACTTGCAGTTATGGTTGGTATTGTCATTGGACATATTTAATGGCGACTACTATATAGCTGAAAGGCAGATACTGTATCTTATTAATTACCGGAGAGTGCTGCATTGGGTACCCGGGTACACTAAACCAGCACTTAGCATTTTCCGCAACAAAAACGAGATCCAGATAGTGTACCCGGTACACTAACTGGCACTTAGCCAAATCATGTTAAACTGCTTGTTTTCATGATTTCTGAGCAAAAATGCAATTTTCCAATCGAGATTACTGTTTCTGCCATGAAAGTGAGAGTGGTTGGTCAAAGTTTCCATTCTTGTGAGGTTTGTATCAGTAAAAACGGTTGAAAATTCGCAAAAAATATACGTAGACCTGCTATAAATCTACCGTAATGTTGGAAATTTTGGACACCCGTGACATAAAATCTGTCTCCAAATAGTGTACCCCGGGTTCACAATCCGGCACTAAGTGCCAGTTAGTGTACCCCGGGTACGCTATCTGGAGGGGTTCCCTATGCAGCACTCTCCGGTAATCCTGGAAATTTGAACCAAATCTATAAAGAAATGACCGAGAACGAATCGTTTGAGAAAAGTTCGAAAAATGGGTCGATGTTTTTGGCCCATCCATACTGTACATGACTTAATTAATTTTAATAACAAAATAGTTTGATCAACTTAATTTTTGCCTCAACGGGTTGAAAATTACAAAGCAAGCATGGTGTCTGAGTTGCTTCCAATAATTTTCGAGAAGCGTTGAAAAATATGATCCTCACGGTGGGTGGGAGCGAACCTGCACAGTTTGCTGAGAACGTACTGTACTTGTGTACTATCTACATAAGTATAAACTGTCTCTAAGCCGGTACGAAAGTTCAGGAGTAGGCACTGTGTCATTGTTCTAATTATGTGTAGTATTTTTTTCAGGATGTTTGACTTTCTTGTTTCCCGTTTTCTTTACCTTTCATTTGTCCTCCTTTCTATAAATAACGCGTGCATAGGCCGAGCCCGTCAGGCGGTGGAGTTGACCAACAGCGAACTGTTTCAATCTGCTCGTAGCAAATCTGACTCCCAGCCGCTGATAGTAATGGGCAGTTTCAATTCGCCGTCCGGCAACGACTGGACCTGTACGTACTTCTTTAGCGACAACCGAAGTTCTCGTTTGTAGTGATCAATTTTAGCGAGCCGCAAAGACCGGCATTGTGGATGGCCACACAGTCCCAGACAGCAATTTCAGTGGCCAGCGCCGCAAACCTTTTACGCCCAAGGATTGGAAGACAGTTATACTTCATCTCACGGCGGTACCCGTAAATTCGCACGCGTCGGGAGTCACATCTAAATTCACCTTTTGCTAGTGGGGACTAATTCCTAGTTCCCAACTGTGGACTGGAATTCCGAATTTAGGGGAATTTGAAGGTGTCTCCCGTGTGTGCCTGCCAAGCAGCAGAACATACGTTTACTATATTTGTGTGTGGCAAAACTACGGTCCTAATTTATAATTCCCAAGAAAGCAATTCCGGTCGAGAAATTTGGATGGGGAATTTATAGAGAGAATTTGGTAAATTCGGATTGTTGGGATTGGGAATCGGAAACTTAAATTACCGTCGAGCTTAAATTCCCATACCGACATCACTAAATTCCGGGAATTTTACCATAAGGAGTCTGTCTATCTTTTTGAGGGGGATAAGATAATGTATCCCGGTGAAATTCAGTCTTCTTGAGGTGTGTTGGTTGCTTTGTTTTGTCTTTGAACGATTACATTACATACAACAGACCACTCGTCAGATAGAATTTTTAAATTGTCACGAAACACTAAGATGTCTGTCCACCCAGCTATATTTTAAGCTTATAACCCCTTGATACCTACCTTTTTGGCTGATGTCTTTTTACTTTTTCGGGGGCGTGATTGATGTCAGCCGCGTCCCAAAAATTTTTTTCCAAATGTCGACCTCCCGGAGACATCCGCCGTATTATTAGGGGAAAACACAGCTGACGAAAATTTTAATGAAATCGGTCAATTTGAAAACAAATGAGGGGAAATCACCATTGGATTTTTCTCTACGTAGTATACTGTACATGTGCCAAACGTATGTAGTTTGTGACTCAGTGTTTTGTCTGAAATTGTAAAAAATCGCAAAAATTTGCTCAAGAAATTGTTTACCAGAGAAATTGGAGGGTGTCGGAAAAATCATCTCAGGGGGTCTTCGCTCGGGCTCGGGGCTCTGGCCTAAGTCGAGTAGGGGCAGCCCCCCGGACCCCCTGCTACATGTATACTTATTGTATATTCGGCGAATAAATCCCCTCTAGCAAAACGGCTGTTCTGTTTAACTTAAGAGCCGGTCTCTGGGCCGTGGAATCGGTGAAAATCAACTTTTCAACTCTCAATAGGGCGGACATGGGAGACAGGATCGATGCAGTCAGAGACCGGCTCTTAAATCCCGACCGTAAAGCTAAAGCTTAAATTTACATAATTTAGGGAATACTTGGTCTACAGTAGACAAAGGACTGCCAGATTGGGGCTACAAAATTCCTCTTCCCAGTGACAGAATTGATTACATACTGTACCGAAGTTCCAGACTCGAAACCTACAAGTCGTTCACATATATGGGACACGGTGTTACAGCCAATGAAAAAAAGCCTAACCAGTGGCACAATGACTGGCCTTCCGATCATAAAAGTGTTGTGACTGAATTTCGCATTACGTAGATAAAATCAGGCTTTTGTTTTGCAGGCTAATGTATTTTTCTAAAAGCACGCTCGCTCCTTGAAGCTTCCAAGAAACGATTGATCCGCTCTGCTTCGTAAATTCAGTCTAATAGACTCTCGTCGAAATCATTCAGTTTGTCTGTTGCAAAAACTAGACCACACCACAAACAATCTAAATCAGAAGAACCTAGAGTGCGATGCGAACAATACCCGAAAAACCCAATACCTCAATACCCTATACCCATTATCCAATATTCAGTGCGTACAGTAGCTGGGCAAAAAAATGTATTTCAGTGAACAGGTGCATTTCTGCGATATAGGCAGGATCATTTGCACTGGGATTAAAATTTTGAAGAGGCCATTCTGAGTGTAAAATTAGCAGAAATTAACAGTTTTAGTCAGACATGTGCTAGCATTTCGGCTGATGAGGGGTAGAATTTTCAATTTCTGAGGGGGCTGAGGGGGTAGGAGCCCGTCTGAGGGGGCAGAGGGAATGGTAAGCCCAAGAGCCCTATTTTTGCTAAAATCAAGGTTTTTCGCTTGTATTTCGTTAAAATAATAGTAATAATATATGCCGCGTCGTTGGCTCAGTGGGTAGCTCGCTGCCTCTGAGTCACGGCGGCCCCTGCATCCCTAGCGGTTGTAGTGGTTCATCCTCTCGGCGCGGCAAGTTTCTTGTTGCAAAGAGTTGGTCGTCGGCACAACGCTCCACCCAGGCCACCGAAAGCTGTCAGCATCATGGCATCGACACGCCGGCCGCCCTCCTGGTGACCGGCACCCAGCAGCATGGCTAGGAGTGTCTGGCAGTGAAAGAAGGGCAACGTCCGAGATGACGAATCACGGGGAAGCGAAATGGACCTCGAGTCTGATCGCAGGCCGTAAGGCCCCCACACATCGGATCGGATCGTAATAATATCAGGGATTGCTCGAAAAGAGCTTTTACTTTTGCAACGTTTCGGCCTGGTACGGTGGCCGTTATCAGGCGGAATGCCAAGCTAGCTAGGCTAAGTTAAAAGGAGTGGCAAGAAAAACAGAAAAGATAAAACAGCATGAATCAGATCATTGGAAAAATTCTACGCCAAGAGGCTAATCACACAGCGGCACTGGCCAGAACACTTGAACTGCTGTAGATAAACCGGTTTAAGCAAAAAAACAGATAGTCACTGCATGCATATTACTTTTCTCTGTGCTCTCTATGAAATCGAGAGGCAAAAATCGAGCTGTCACCCTCTGTCTGAGCCAAAAGCACCGAAATCAAACTTGGGCTTTTCCATTCCGAAAAATTTCGCAAAGATGTTTCCGTAGATTAATACAACACTGCCGCAGCTTTACGCCTGTTAGAGCTCATAAAACGGCCCATTCTGTCACCGGTACAGCGCAAATGACTCAAATGCCTGTGACTAGATTTTTGGGCCGTCAATTATCAGGTAGGCTGGCCGGTTCCAGATGCCGACAAGAGACTACATGTATGTGAATTGCGTTTTAACCCAGTTTTTCTCCACCCCTATAGGCCCCGATATTTTGCCGATGGCGTTGCCGACGCCGACCGACTATGTGAACCCACCTTTATAGTCACTATTTAGCCGCAGCAATCAGTATCAGCATACATACTCTTATCAACGAACGGATGACTAGCGTAACCTTTTGAGGCATTAGATCTTTATGCTATCAGAAGCGTGGCCCCTATTCAATTGTGTTGTGTAGAAAGCAAAATCTCACTCTCTACCTATAACAGTTGATGAAGATGCTGGAAGGGCTATTCTTTGTTTTCATGATGGTACAAAGTGTGCAGTGTCTGTGGCCAGATTCCAGGCAAACCGAGTCTATTTTCCGTGTGATGACCTTCAACTCGTGGTTATGTGGAACTGAGGTTGAAGATGGACTCGAGAAAATAATAAAACACATTGAGAAAGTCAACCCCGATGTCGTTGCACTTCAAGTAAAGCTGTTATAAATACGATTTTTCACAGAAAATATTGAAGATTCTTCTTTACAACAGGCCAGAGAAGCATTTCAGTTTCTGTTTTATGTTGACATTATAAAACATTTCTGAATCGAGTCGACCGGGTCTCTTACAGGAGATTAATTATTACGAGGAAACCAGCTGCTATCCAAACATCACCAAACTGCTAGGAACAAATTGGCACAGTCAACTTCGCAATGCAACTGGCTACCCAGATACCGCTCTTTTCAGGTGTTTTTGAAACTGACGTCCGTCAAACAATTTGTTTGTTTGTTTGTTTAGTCGATGGCCAATTATAAGTGGCAGCCATTTCCAGACCGACTACGGGATGTCGATGAAGATTCAGTTCCCAGTCAAGCAGGGAACACTTGCCATTTCTGTTTGGTCAGTTCATTTTGATTATCGCAGCTATGGGCCGGACGCCGCTTGCAACAAAATGTGCACTGATGAGGCTCAAATAATGGCTGGGGAACTGGGCACCCACGACGAACCAGGTACACCGCACTGTCCGTTGCGCTCAGCCAGCAAATTTTGTTAATTAAAAACTGTTTTCCTCAGCCTAAGCCTGAATCTGAATTTACAGCTAGTCTTTCCGACATTCTGTACCAGAACTTTGAAATGGGTATAAATTTTGAAGTGACCTGGTCTAATTTTTCGAAAATTGCCCTTCCAAAAGCATACAGAAAATAAAAATTAGCCAATTTTGTTCTTAAATCTATTGGTATTTTGTAAAATGCTAGTCTTAGGACGTGCCCGCAACGCCATGCACATAGCAAATAGCGCTCAATTCCAAGATGCTCTGAGGAAAAAGGATTCCGAGCCGCTAATCTTAATGGGAGACTTCAATTCGCCCTCTTCATTGGACTGGATCGGTATTTCTCTCTCGGTTCGGTTTCCGTTTTTTACAAACTTTAGACACGTTTCTTTAGAATCGGCTAGTTCATTGCACTGCGGTTGGACGATGCCCTGGCCCGCACCGGACACCTTCTACCGTCTTGGATTTACCGACAGTTTCAGGGAACTCAATCCAGACCCGATTACCAATCCAGGTGGGGACTCCTGTGGGCCGATTGATAGCGCAATATTATAAAAAAAGCTTTAATTGTACTGTAGCTATATAATTTGATAATTATTTTAGGAAACACCTGGTCTACGGTAAACAAAGGACTGTCGGATTTTGGGTACCTCCTGCCCACCCCACAAGACAGAATCGACCTGATACTGTACGCGAGTAAACGCTTGAAAACTGTCAACTCGCGCGTCTATTTCGGTACCGAGCCGTTACTACCGATGCCCAACCACACTCACAACGACTGGCCCTCCGACCACGCCAGTGTTATAACTGAATTTCAAATTCTTCTATAGACCTTCTTATCTCACTCGTTGCGTATATTGTCTGGCTATTGTTGTTGTTAAAATGTTCTGCGTACATTACGTCTGGCAGCAGCATGCGACACTTTTTTCGTGTAAAGACATCATCATGCCGGCACAGTTGGTGTAGTGGTTTAGGCCGCATGGCAACTGCGCGCGACGTCGTGCGCTCATCCTCTCGGCGCGGCAAATTTCTTGCCGCAAAGAGTTGGTCGTCGGCACAAAGCTCCATCCAGGCCACCGAAAGCTGGTGACAGCTAGTAGGTAAAATGGGAACCGACTGGATCTGCTGTTGCACCGAAGCCACTCCAAAAAGCATGCCACGTTGGAAAGAAGATCTACGATGTCAGAAGCTGTCTGAGAAACCAAGAATGCTGCGAGCCCTCTGGCATATGGGGCACCGGCGGCCGTCGGGAGCTGTCAGCATCATGGCATCGACACGCCGGCCGCCCTCCTGGTGACCGGCACCCAGCAGCATGGCTAGGAGTGGCTGGCAGTGAAAGAAGGGCAACGTCCGAGATGACGAATCATGGGGATAGCGAAATGGACCTCGAGTCTGATCGTAGGCCGTAAGGCCGTAAATTTAGCAAATCGGATCGGATCGGATCGGATCGGATCGGATCGGATCGGATCGGATCAGACATCATCATGCGCATACATGGACCGGAAAATGGGTTGGGGTAGTCAAAATCCGAGAATTTGGGAGTAGGCCTACCGGTTTGGGGGTCGCGGTGCTGTTTGGTTGGTGAGTCCAGGAACAAAACAAGTGGGTTGGTGGGGTGGTTTCATACATGTAATGTAACAGGGGGTCTGGGGGGTCTGCACCCCCTCCTGACTTAGGCCAGACCCCCCGGATGGGCCTCCCGAGACGATTTCGCCGACCCCCCCCCCGATTTTCTGGCAAGTAAATTTTTGAGCAAATTTTTGCAATATTTTACAATTTCAGATACAAAAATTGCCAAAATCGCCGCCTGCACAAGAGCACTTTTTAGCTGATTTCAGCCCAAATTAGCGATTTTTAGCAAAAAAATTGCTATTTTTTCGATTTTTGAGCGGTTTTAGTGTCCCACCCCCCTCCCAAAATTTTGGCTCAGACGCCCGGCCGGTGCCAGACCCCCCAACCCCCCTCCCCCTTCGGCGGATGACCTGTTACATGTATGGGTGGTTTGCGGTGGTCGAGCCCAAGTTGGGGGTGGGCAAACCCCCGCGGCCCATGTCATGCGCGACCAGTGGTTGAAAGCTACTCAATTGCCTTTAGAGGTTGTTTGTGGAGGCATGAAATGTGCGTTATTGCGCTCAAGTGGCCCGGCAATAGCCGGCGAGGTATATAGCTAAATGATCACGCGGAGGGTGGCGTGGAAACCTATCGCATGCGTTAGGCGGTGGGGCTTGAAGAAGTGCGTAAGAGAACGGCGCAACAAAAGAATCGGGAAACCTGCTGCCAATGTCTCGTTATTATTGAATCTCACTCAGCTGGAGGTCGGTCAAGAGAAAATAATAATTAAATAAAGATGCAGCTGTGGTTCAAGTGTGCGATACTTTCGATTCTTTTCATTCAAGCGACTGTTCGAGCCGTTCCTCTTGGATACGATTATTCGAGTACGTTTGGCTGGACGTCGCAAAGCTACAGGTTTAAGAGTCAGTCTCTGATTCGATCGAGTCTTGGTATGTCAAGTTGAAAATCGAACTTTTGCGTAGAGACCTGTGCGTTGGTGTACTAATAGGCATTCATGAGTTATGTTAAACCTGCAAAGGATTTATGGATTTGACGCTCCATTCCCGAGATACAAGCCGCCAAAAATCGGCCCGCTTAACTATGGGACCAAAATTCTCAACTCGAATTTCTATTGTACCAATAAGAGTTGGGACTAAAAAATTGGGGATTTTAGGTAACTTTTTGGGTAGTTTAATAATTTTTGGTCCAAAATTATTTTTGAGTAAAAATTTTTTTTGCGACCACCTTTGGCCGGCCCTAGCTCGTCTGGAACCCCCCCTACACAGTTTTTTATTTCAGCATTTTGTAGCGCTATCAATTTGCCAGACTTTGGTGTAAAGCATTTTGGGCTGCGACCCGACATTCGTGAGATATTCGCCTCCGAATGGCCAAAACCGTAGCTTTGTGTACTGCAAAACTAGCAAATTCTGCACGGTTTTGGCCATTCGGAGGCGAATATCTCACGAATGTCGGGTCGCGGCCCAAAATGCTTTACACCAAAGTCTGGCAAATTGATAGCGCTACAAAATTCTGAAATAAAAAAAACTGTGTAGGGGGGGTTCCAGACGAGCTAGGGCCGGCCAAAGGTGGTCGCAAAAAAAAATTTTACTCAAAAATAATTTTGGACCAAAAATTCTTAAACTACTCAAAAAGTTACCTAAAATCCCCAATTTTTTAGTCCCAACTCTCATTGGTACGAAAGAAATTAGAATTGAGAATTTTGGTCCCATAGTTAAGCGGGCCGATTTTTGGCGGCTTGTATCTCGGGAATGGAGCGTCAAATCCATAAATCCTTTGCAGGCTTAACACAACTCATGAATGCCTCTTAATACACCAACGCACAGGTCTCTACGCAAAAGTTCGATTTTCAACTTGACATAGGGTTAAGGGCGGAGACTCGATCGAATCAGAGACTGACTCTTAATCTTAATTGACAGGAGAAGCTACTTTCCTCCATGTACAGTGTGTACAGTCAGGCACTTGATTACATACAGTAGGTTGCTCAGAGCTGAGACGTTAACAAAGATGAGAGGTTGTTCCCCTCAGTCTCTGACCTAACCCTCATCAAGTCGCCTAACCCATCCTCAGCAATTTTTGGAAGGATTTGATTTTTTATAGAAAAATTTATAAAAGTGTGCTTGAGATGTAAATGAGCCCAATAACATGGCGCCCTTTATTATCCCGTTATTTTAACGAAAAATCAGCTTGGGTTTACCCATTCACTGAACAACCCACTTTCAGTCGCCGCTGTTGGCCGTATTGTTACAATTGACTTAATTTTATTTTAACCGTACTCCGATAAGTGTCTGACTTGCCTTTCAAGGTGAACCTGAACTGGGCGATTTGGAGGAGAGCAATCCGTGGACATTTCAAAAGCGCACCTTTCTATTTCCGGAACAGACAATATGTAAAGATTTTCTTAATGAGGACAAGTATTAGTAAGTAATGCCAACCATCGATATATTCAATATCAACGGAAAACTGAGTAACTTTCTAGCGATTGAAACAAGCCGATGGTTGCCATTGCCAATATTGATCTAAATTTTCACCACATATTACAAAATCTTAGAGAATAACAAATTGAATTACAGACGGACATCCGTCAAGAATGGACAAAGAAAAATTCAAGAATCTGGTGATTAGTCTGAAAATGTTGGGTTAGCTTCGAAATGACTGTGGTTTGGTTTAACACACATGTATGTAGGTATTTTATCAAAATGTTAAACTGAATAAATTGCAGTACATAAACATGCATTATGTTCTTTCCATCTTTTCATAAACTTAGAATATTATATTCTTCCGTTAACAGCCATTTTATTTGTATTTAATTAACTGCTGCAAACATTTTCCTATCTCGACTCAAATTTCCAGCCGAAGACAAGCAAATTTTTCAGTAGCTGACTAATGCACGCTTCCGTGGCTGCTAAGGTCCGTTTAATTATCACGAGACACACACAGTAGATCTTTGCCAGAACGTGATTAGATAGCAGAGATAATGGGAGTGCTGTCTTTTACTGCCGCATTACTCTGTGTCCTCTTCTTTACCGATGTTTCATGCGGTCCGTACCAAATGTACCAGTTGCGCAGAAATTGGTTTCCACAGGATGACAGTAAGTTACTGTTTTGATGCTGAACGGTCTCTCTTTTGGACGGTTTCCTCCTGATTATGCGGCTTTTCTTAGACCAAACTGTTCCCAAATCTCGGTCGGTCGGTCGGTCGGTCGGTCGGTCGGTCGGTCGGTCGGTTGGATGAACACAAAGATTCAGTGAACCAGTAGAAGACTAAAGGGCATTTTTAGACTTTCTAAACAATATCGAAGTGACGGCTCCACCCGATTCAAAGGACGACTTTCCTAGACTATGGGGATTCGAAGCAAACAAACGGACCTACCGTAAGAATTTATCTTTCTCTCTCAATCTTGTTAACTTCTAACTGTTTAGTTGGCGTACCGGCGGGAATGCAGCAAAGACTTCAAAACAAGAGAGCTTATCGTACGACTTTGTCGTTCTGAAACAGTTTGCAATTATGTTGACTTCTTTGACTTATAGTTGGTTTGCCAGCAGGAATGCAGCATAGATTGAAGCGACCCTACGGTACGTACTGCATGCAGTAAAGTCTTTGTATGTACAGTATACTACAGACCTATATGCACTTTTTCAGTGGGACTCCCAGCCGCAATGCAATACCGACTTCCTACCAAACGTTATAGTGAGTTTCCTTTGTGACCTAATTGTGAAAGTTTCATAACTTTGAGGACTAAGTATTTTCAACAGGAACCTAGAGCCTTCAACTAAAAAACTCATTAACCCAAAGCTAGACACAGCTGTTATAGATAGACTACTAAAGTAGTGTTTTCAGTTGGTTTACCTGCCGATTTGCAGCAAAGAATACTACCACAAGACTAGAAAGATCACGAAATACAGTGAAAGTGATTGAAAGTTCTGATTTAAAAACAAACTGCACTCCGTCATGTCAGACACAGGATTCTATTCTGAGTGAAAGCGGTTGACCAATCTTTCCTACCGTAGAAATCTTCTGATTTTTCTTCTGAGGACTGTAGGTCTTGGCCCAGTCCGCAAACCTATGCGAACAGCAGCACAAAACATGAACAAACTTGCGTCGGAGAGGGCCGCTGAACATGAGCAGAATGTACGGGTTTCCCATGGTGAAAATGTCTCTCATCACATGGTAGAAAGAGAAAAAGCGCGTAAAATCGCCCGAGATGGTCAGAATAACTGCCAGGATAGTGACAAAGAATAGCTGAACAACTAGAATCAAGCCCACCACTGCCAATTTTAATTCTACGGTGAATTTTCGCTCCAGACTATTGGTGGGCCGGTTAGTGAGGGGAGCGATTTGTCTGTTATGCATGAAAGCTTTGTAAAAAGCTGTCAGGTACATGCAGGCTAGTAGCGAAGTCAGCAATATGCAGTACACAGAAGCAACGGCATAGCAAACGGTGATCTTGTCAGGATGTTCGTAAACGTACAGAACGGACGAACTGTTGGCCAGACGAACATAGTTTCCAAGAGAAAGAATCATCATAGGACTGCTCACCACCACCGCCAGCGTCCACTGAGCTACCATGCAACGTTTTGTTTGCTTTACTGTCCAAAACTAAATCAGTTGGGTTTATACTGCCAGAAAACTAAATTACGTGTAGGTCTGTAATGCACAATGTAATTAGAAAAACGTGACAGAGCAAAGTGCACTACGCATTGAAAGTCTAACAAAAATACTCCCCTAATCCATTTTTTTACCATCCCCTCAACCCCCATCAGCCGCCGCTACCCCCTCACGATCACGATCTGAAAATTTACCACCCTCTCAGCCAAAAATGCTAGCCCATGTCTATGTGAATGCGTTTGTGTTTTTCATCTGACAAGAAGGATAATAATAATATTAGCGAGAAATGACGCATGTACCATTTCGTATCTGAGAGGTGTTCCGATGGCCATGTACCGATTGAGAGAGATGAGCAGTACTCCGAACGTTTGTGCGATGCTAAAGTACCAGGACGCATAGTTGCTGATCCGTTTCAAGGCCGGGTCAAACTCTGCGTACGATTCGAACATGAAACCGTGCATTCTCGGAGAAATGATCAGATGATCGTTTAGAGAAGCCAGCAAATCGGTTAGTCCCAGACTCAGACACAACTTGAAGTAGGACGTGCTTAGACTGCCACTGTTACAGTGCTTCACTATGGTCAGTAAGACAATGCAATACAGGACAAAAGAGATTAGAAAGAAGATATCTTGTGGAATGTGGCTGAGGTCTGCCATTTTTAAAGTCATTCAGAATTCTGTTCTCATTACTTTGGAGACACGATTGTCTTGCGTGAGGTGCGTGCCCGAGCTGTTTACCGAGTCAGACAATTTATTCGCAAGCTAGGTTCGCTTTGACACCGCACTTATCATTCGACCAAAGCTTCCACAAAGCAACGTCTCAACGATTTTCTCTCTCAGACCGCAACTACACACCAACAAAAGGTACGGATTGCTGAGCGTGAACACATCACGCGTGACCGAATAAAAGACGAAATATCGCGTGAAATCACCGTTGGCTGTGAGAGCGGCTGCGATGGTGGTGGCGCAAAACAACTCGACTACAATGACCAACCCGGACACGGCCAACTTCACTTCACGGCCCATTCTGCGTTGAGAAGAGGAGTTTCCGACAGCTCTCACCTTTTTTCGGTGGCTTTGTGCCTTTCGGAAGGCCAGAAAGTAAAGAAAGCCTAGCACTAGCGTCAGAAGGAAAGAATAGGAACCGGCCACGGCGTATGCAAGCTCGATTTGCTTTTGGTGCGCGTGGATGTAATGCACTTGGCTAGTGTTTGAGTTTAGGTGGTAGTAGCCGCTGGAGTAAATCATCATCGGACTGGTGGCCACCAACGCAAACGACCATTGCCAAATGACACCGGCGGTCACTAACTTCCACGTCCATACCTACAGTAGATTAATTAGCTATCCAATCATCGGATAGAGTGGTTTGTAGCTAAAAAATACCGGATCGGAACCATACACGTGACAAGGGCCGGGCCGGGCAGGGGGAGGGGCTATGGTGTTTTACTAATTCTACTGTTTAATTTTAAAAATCGCCGAAAAAACGCACGCATTATTTTAATAGTAACGCAAGCAATTGCATTTTTAAGCAGGCAAGTTGCGTTTAACGACCAAAATCAAGCATAGAATTACAAAAAGCTTCTAAAAAGACTTGTATTGTACCTAGTAATAAATCTGATTAAAGAAATGAAGAAAGAATAACCAACCTTGTCATACTTGTGCGGTGTGGCAATAGCCAAAAATCGATTGAAGGTCAGCAAAGTAATGCAAAACGTTTGGTTGACGGTCACATACCAGGACAGATAATTGGTCACGCTTTTCAGCAACGGGTCGAACTTAGCGTAGACGTCAAAATTCCAGCTCGTCATACGCGGAGAAATTACGAGTTTATCGTTGAGTGCGCCTAATAAATCAATCGCTCCAAGGCTAATGCATAGTTTGAAATAAGATGAACTGAGATGACTGTTTTTTCTGTGTTTTACTAGTGTGTACAACACGGCCACATAACAAACCATCGAAATGAGACAAAAAATGTTTTGAATTAGTGATACACAGCGGAGAGTGGATGGGGAAAAATCGGACATGTTTAGAACTGGGAGAAAAGCGATAAAAATACTGAACTATACCTAACCACCTGTCATCGTCACGATGTTCCCTGTTTGCGTGCCTTCCATTACTTTGATGACTTGCACCAGGCTTCTATGCGGAGTTGAACAAATACAATTTGTTCAGTAAATAACGGGGTTTTACCTCCAGCTTTAGTTTGAGCAGAGAGATCCTTTAGCCCTCGGCTCATTTGAAAGAGCGCACAATGGCCGATCGATTGATCAGTCGCTGGCCAAAACAGAAACCACTGACTCGGATACTGTAAGAGTTTTATAGTGAGGGTGTTCAGCACACTGAGATTTTCTCTTGATTTTGAGTTCTTATGTTATATCATGGCTTTTGCCTAAAATTCGGAATAGAAAGTGTACAAGTGTACGATAAGTTTCATACAAAGCTCAGCCTATGTTTCCAGTAACCGTTATTCAAGACCTGAATTCGAAGTGTACGGCCGACCACTTCCTAATCCAGGCATTCACTCAATTAACGTTGAGCTACTTCGAAAACGCTGCACCCTCTGATGGACTTTGGTTTTGTTTGACGGCTCTTCTTCCAACCATAGCATTCATCTCTTGAATAATGATTACTGGAGGCACACTTAGCTTTGCGAGAATCTCATCGAACAAGTTCCATTGCGAATTTTAGGAAAACGTCTATCGTTTAACATAACATAAAAACATAAAAAGCTAACTAAAAAACAGGAGAAAATCTCAGTGTGCTAAACGCCCTTACTTTATTTAGACTCTTACAGTACCCGACTGGGTGGTTTCTCTTTGGCCGGCAAGAAACAAAGGATACCAGAAACCAGCAAACCGTTTTTTCGGAACAGGTTCTGAAAAGCCCAAAACGGTAATTTTCATTTAAACAAATTTAGTAACGAATAGAAATGTTGATATTTCCAAAGGAATAAAGTATTCATTAAGTATTTATGAACTTTAAATTGCAATATAATCTTTCGTTTCTGTAAAAAGTCTAAAACGTGGGAATCTGTCCTCTAAATTTGTTACCTACGTATTTTTGTTATGATTGCCAAATCCCAACAGGACAACTATTTCAGCGGCACAAATTCAGAAAACCGCTCATATATTCGCTTTTTAGAAAGCGAATTGACGAATATACTGGCAAAAATGCATCTAGTTGTTCGCCTTTTAGCACTTGTTCAATTTATTAAAAAGAACGTGATTGTTGAATTTTGAGCGTTGTCGTGTATGTTCATACGTTTAAACATGCAAGTCGGACCGAAATGTCAGTGACCAACAGTTTTCGACACAATAGTATGCCTATGTCTTAACCGTTTGCATGTAAACAGTGAACAGCTACAGCCCATGTGCGCATAGCTTGTAATCTCTGACTGAACCTCACTCTTGTCTTTGATCATCTGGTGGGACATCACAATGTGAACTAATAGGATTACTGTCTTGACGCCGAAAATAAGACAACTGTATGCTACGAAGACAACTACGCCGCTGATCTTACGCAGTGCTAACGCTGGAGGGGAAAATAAAGAAAAAAAAACAGAAAAATATTTTTATCGGATTCAATCAGAGGAATGAGCTGGTTGAGGAAGGAATCATTGCATTCGCATAATACACGCAGTCAAAAAAGTCATTTTGTACTTGTAAGGGGCTAAGCTGACTAACAATTCTTCTTTTTATTATTTTTATTTGTTTCTTCAACTCGGTCGGCGGCAGCACTGCAGAGTAAGAGAGAGAAAGGAGTGGTTAGGTAATAGGAGCAGCTAAGCTTCATGGATTCCTAAGGTAATACGTCGCCTTCCTAAAATACCTATTCTGCTTGTCTTTTGCATTTTTTATGTTCGCGATCTTTATCGTTCAATTTTTTTACTCCACAAAAACAATGGCGGAAAATAGCGCGGCTATTCTTAATTTCACAAAGACCGACCTCGAGCGTCTTTTATATGGTAGCTCATGTTCTGATAATTTGAAATGGATTTGGATTCAAACTACCCTCTTTTCAGAGATTACAAGCGTAAGTAGAATTCGATTTATAAGTAGCACCAATCATCCTTCCAATGCTTAGTTTTGATATTCAATTAATCCCCTAATAAGATGGACATTGATAACAACTTTATCTTGTATACCCTGCTAATTAATTGATCACAGTTTAAGCAAATATATGATTTTAAAGCAAATTCAGATTTGATCAGCATCAGGTGTTGCAAGTTGGTTGCAGCTGTCAGGAAACATGTGAATCAATCCTGACTGCTGCATCAGTTTCTTGCTGTTCAGCATGGTGTAGGCAGTCAGGTCTTCCAGCAGTTGGCCTGGTTCCTCACTTCCACACACCTCATCATACACTGGCAACTCACAGTCATTGGAACACGCTATGTGTCTGAAGAAGCAGCATTATTTACTTGAACACAAAAAGAAGGAAAGATGAAATAATAATAATACTTGCAAAGATTGTCCATTATCTCCAACAGTTTCTCTCCATCGCCCATCAGCTGGGCCCTTTCCATTTGCTTTATTTGGTCACGTACAAACATGGGTCCACCGCATGCGTTGTCGCATTTAGATTCCAAAGTTTCTGAGGCATTTCGATAGCACGGTGCAGCTTCCAGAAAATCTAAACAAATTCAGACAATGACTTTTGATCGGATTATTTTAAAAGTTTAAAACTAACCATCGTATCTAGTTTTGCACATGTATTCGAATGGCTTGAATGCTGTCTCCAGTATATGTTTCTGTGGAAAATATCCACATTTTGTAATGCATTCGTCCAGCTTCAGGTAAGCCCTAAACAATTGGAATATTAACAAGAAAGTTGTTAGTTAATACAGAAAATACCTGCATGTTCCTTCAAACTTGTCATCTTCAAACAACTTCCTGTTGACTGCGCCATTAGTGACTTGGCTAATTCTAAGACCGACTTTCTTTTGAATGTCATGCTTGAATTCAGTTGCGCAATCGCGTACACAGAGCGCGGCAGTCAAACTAAAATATGTAAAAGATGAAACAGAGATTAGAGATTTTATTTCTGAATACATTTTAAGAGAAGATTGTCGTTTGAAGCGATTCGTCTGAACTACATGGCCAAAATGAACTCCAGAAGCTCCAAGAAGTGCACTCTCGCTGCCTTGACAAATCTCTGAAAGTACAAGCACTTTGTGAAATATCAAGCTATAATACCTATGACATACCAGTTCCTAGCAGAAATACGAAAACAATTGAAGAAACGAAAAGTTTGGCCATAATTTGAGCAAGGATTTTCGAGACTGTAAGGATGACCTGCCTCTCGCAATTTATATAGAGCAGTTGTTTTTGACCGGATTGTGAAATCGGGACAGGTTTCTTATTGACGGAAGACGCAGTTTTATCAGTGAAAACCTGTTTCATGTTTGCACGTGAAGGCTGACTCAAAAATTGTTAAACTGGTTCTTGGTCAGAAATCAGACCACATAATTATTCATCATTCTGACGCCACTTGATTTCATTTCATTTCCCCTTTCCTCTGTACCCTGCAAAATCTTAATGTCTAATGATATGATTGATAAATTGATCGAGAAAATCGTTGAAAACCCTCTTTCTTGAAAAAATATTTTAGAAACCCATTTCCTGTTAAATTGTAAATGCCTTAAAACCAAATTATATAGCAACAAATGCCGTAAAAACCCTGTTTTGCAATCAAACTACGCACTGGATGAATACGAGTTTAAGCGGTAAAATTCAGTTTAAAACGCGTGTTGGAGCTGAAAAATAGCGCCGAACGTCTACTTTGCATTCTATAAAGCAGTTGAAAAACCCTGTTTCAGTTAATAGAGTAGTGGCAAAGTCAAAACACTTGAGTGACCTGTTTAGGGTTTCTAAGCGACTGGAAAACGCTAACCACTGATAAAAGTAATCTTGACAGCATAGATTTCTGCAGTATTTATGCCAACAACATGCTGTAGTCTATTAAACTAAGTACGGAAGCTAATGGGCATATGTATGAACGCGGCTGTTTTTGCCTTTGTCGATGTTCTCGCGAACTGACTCTTAAGTTGCTCTGGTGTACTTGTGCGTTGTATAAAGTTTGGTGTCGGAAAGCGGAGCTGCAGAAGCAGATGGTTCAATTTGCGACACGCTTTCCTATGCAATTGTTTGTTTGTTGGTACCAGATTTGAACTGCTCACTCTTCTCAGTACGTTCAACAGCAGCATCAAAACGAAGACTGGCAACCTTCGATTATCACAGTGCCTGGGTTGAGACATTAGATGGTGAAGTAGTTTGAACTGGTCGCAGAACGAGCTAGTGAAAGATTCAAGAGTTAAAACTGTTACTGTAGAGTGCAAGACACTTATGAAGATGATGCCAGTGCATCAGAACAAGACATGTACGTACAGTATGTCTTGTGTGCAGCTGTTTTGTTACAATCCGTGTGTTGTGTTTGTCACCACACCAGTGTTGTGCCTAGCTCAAATTTCTAAAACTCGCTAAGTATTCAAAAAGTAAATCCAGATTTTTCGAAATTCCGTAAGTACGAGTAAATACCGGGTTCGTCAAAAAACCCAGTAAGTAAGTACTCAGTAAAACAATTCAGTAAACTCTATAAAACCTTCAAAATTTAGAAATTTATCTGAAAATGTTTACCTGATATAGCTTTTAGCTACTATTTTTTAATAGCATTACTACAAGCATTAAAAGCTAACATTATTTTTTGAACATACGTATGTATTTTTTAGAGGAACAAATCATATCTTTCAAAGGAAGATGTAAATACGAACGTACCTACGAATATGCTCCAATACTAGCGTGGTTCAAAATAAAACGCCCTTATACCTAGCTAAAGCCTTCTCATAATATAGCGCAGGGGCTGCAGGCTATTTACTGTATTACAGTCTCTGTATCTTCTGCGAATCTCGGTAATTTTGCACCAAACAAGTCCACGAAATAAAGTACAGGATTAGAAGGGAAAAACAATTTCGAACACATGTTTTCGTGTTTTGCATTAATTACGGTACTAATTAGCTTGGTACATCTTAAAACATGCACGCCATACATAGCTCTGGTACTAGCTTTAGATGAAAAGTCTGGGGAAAATAGGTAAGTGAAGATTTGTTCTAATTTTCGTCATTAACTCACAGTTCAACGCAAAAAATGTCAATCAAATATAGCTATAAAAAGTAGCACTTACTTCTGCAGTCTTCGCGTCTGATTGTAGCAATTCACCGTGCAAACAAAGCTTACAGTAGGTTTAGATACAAGCAGTAAAAATCGCAAATAAATTGGGGAAAAACTTTTTTTTGTCGCGAGCCCATCGATAAATGAATGAAAACCGTATATTTTCTACATACACACATGCAGCGAGCGGTCTATTACAGAGGCTTTTACTCAGTAAACAACTCAGTAAATTATCGAGTACCGAGTTTACCGAATTTTTTTCTAATTGAGTAATTCAAAATTGAAACTCGGTATACAGGAAGTAAAATTAAGAAAAATTTTTACTTGTAACTAAAAGTACTTAGTACTGTAATTCAAAATATCTAGGTAATACCGAATAACTTTACTCAGTAAATTTACTGGGAACAACACTGCCGGCAACCAACTAATCAATCAATCGGCCGTTGCGCGCTTATTCAAATGAGATCGAAATATAGGATCTGTCTGCTTGAACTAAAGCTGGATGTAAATTCCGGCTTTTTATTGAACAACCTGTATATCATTTAATTTAATACCACTGTTTATATTATTAAATTTATGATCACAAGCAATATTCAGTTTTAGAATTTAGGGGAGGCACATTGTGTAGGAGTGTAGGGTGGGGGACTGGAAGCGAGAGCTTCATAGTAAGACGGAGGGGGTGGTTGATGTGTCGGTGAATCGTGCCTAGAAGAGGCCGGAACAGAAGGAATGGAGACCAGACCGACCAGTGCAGGCGAGTAGGAAACGGGCCGCGTTGCCGTTTGCGAAAGGTCAATCGATCTTCTGTGCTGGCGAATCGAGCGAAAACTTTGAAGCAGTACGGACGAGATGACTACCTATTAGAACATTTAAATCAATGTTTGACCATAATAAAAGCGATAAATAAACTTACAAACAGCAGAGGGCACAGCGCGTTGCCGATTAGGCGTGAGTGTGTCTGATCAATGCCTTCAGATTCTTGTTGCAATACAAACCATATAGAAAATCCGGTGTTGAGTAGGTCGAAAACCTAAAACTCACAGCCGCTCACAGTCAATGTTTCGGTTCACAAAAATATTTCTTACCAGCATGGGCAGCAACCAAATCTCCTTTTTCTGTTTGACGCCGACCCTGACAGCAATAGTGAGCAGAACCGTAAGCACAAGCGAGCTGAGGACTGTGGCCCATCTAGCTACTCGTCTAGCTAGGGCAGTTTTGCCGGTGAGACCGCGTATAATCCACAGGGGCCATAATGGTATATAGGTGATGCCTTGTGAAAAATCGTCAATCGAAGAGCTATACTTGAATGCCAATACACTCAGTGTCATCCATATCTGAAGAGTATGCTTATAGAAAGCACTTAAACGTATAAAGGTAGTTTTGCAGAGTACGTATAGGGTTTTGAAAGTGTTTTTCAGGTATTGCGGTTTTTGTTTTTGTTGATTCCCATTTCTAATGATTGAGAATGTCGCTGAAATACATACGTACGAAATAGCCCAGCCCAAGTATTGGGGTTTTCTTTTCTGACACTGCTGGCATTCTAGTGGTATAGTTGGTTTAGTAGTTATTTACCAATTGAAAATAAGTAGCAAAGGTCGCAGGACGGCCGGTTCTAAACTTACAAGCGTCACACATTAGCCGAGGTTCGTAAAACTTTCTCAAAGTTTAAAACATTACAGTGGAGAGCGAATTCTGTCAGTGAGACAGTCGAGCCAAACTGGATTTTGTGCAATAATCAGCCCTAGAGCAAAATAAAACGACGTTGTGGATAGGCGTGACGTTTTTATACACCGCAAGCCGATCAATCAATGAAACATTAGAAATAAAGGCAACCTAATAATTGATTGTATTCTATGGAGAATACATAGACATACTATTTTGAGGATTCTCCTATGGAAGGTTTTCATCAGTGGCATACCCACCTAGTACTACATTGTATGCAAGGGCATGTAAAATTTTGGACCATAGAATTGGGAGAACCAACCACACATTGGCTTGTCTTCTTGCTTACCCTCCTACTAACTACCTACTACATGTACTGACGACCGATGTACGAGAACGAAAAGTTGGGTCGAGATTTCGACTTTGCTTACATCAATCTATTTTTCGGGCCATTGTATGAACAGAACCTATTCAACTAACAAAAACCGATAGCTTCAGAAAAGAGAAAGAGCAGCTAGATGGCGACCGACTCAACAGATAGACAACTCAGCAGGCTGGTTATTTTTGCTTTATATTATGAAAGTACCAAAGCTCAAAATAAATAGTAAATAAAGCGTAAGCAACACAGCATCACAAATCACAGTTCCCAATCAGGATAAAGCAGTATGCATGATGAGACTCAGTGGTCTTCTTTGAGCTCAACCGATTCGTTGCGTGGGTGTTCGAGAGTCCATTTGATTTCCAGCTCCATCTCCTTGCCGGCCAGCAAACTCAAGTCCCACTCCAGTAGATTGTCCTTGTTAATGCGGTAGCCACAGCGTTCTCGTTCTTTCTGGTCTTTCGGAATCTCCGGTATTATCAGGTTTATCTGAACTCTACGTACCTACATTCAACAGACACAATAGGAAGAACCTTAATCTTTTCCTCAGTGCTCAGAGGAATTTGGTGCATCAGTCGTAGTTTAACGTCCTCCTGACGAGTGTTCTTAATCAGAATCCGTTGAAGGTGAACTTGCACTGCCGTTTTGTGTATCATTCCAGCTTGTTCGCGGAAAACGTTGGTCGGCTTGTAGGTCACGCGAACAGACGGGTCCGCGCCCAGCGAACACGTGAATTCTTCCGACGGCGACACAGCTTTTATGGTGCTCTGCAATAAAAAGACATCAATCCATCGATCCGTTTGAACGACTAAGCTAATTATTCGGTATTCGATTGAACTCACCTTAGCTATGAAGTTGTTGTCTAAGAAGACGGCAACCGGGCCGGACAGAAATGGGTAAACGCTGGAATTCTTGACTTTGGCTTTAAGGAATGCAAACTCCGATTTTGAGGGAACTGTTTCGTGCTCAAATTCTGGATCCAAGTCAACCACTGCCACGTTTACCTAAAGACTATTGTGTACATACATGTACGGGGGTTCGGGGGTTATCTCTTAGCAAGAACGTTAAACCCCTCTTCATCCACCGAGGAAAAACAAGGGACAGATTGGTCTTAATTGTCTCTGCACGAGAAAACGGGCCAACAGGCGGGTCAAAAAAAATTCGAATTCGTTTTTGATAGTTTTAATATCGACATTCTAGGACAGTTTTCGATGCAGAAAACGAATCTGGTATGCAAATTTTCCTAGCTGAATTTGTACTATAGTTATGGTTGGGGAAACCTTTTGAGCCAGACCAAATTATTTTTTCTGAATCAGTGAAATTAAATACTTCAAATTAGTCAAAACGGGAACGCTGAATCTCGTGGTGTTCTTCGTTTCAACGTGAACCTTCGAAAAGTGCGATTTTTTACAACTTGAAAAATTCAATCGAGCATATCTCAAAAACTAGGCAAATTCATTCCGAGCTGTTTACAGTTCTAAACACTTCGTAACATAAGCTTTCGATCCATTAAAAAATATTGGGGGGTCATCGATGGTAGACGGCCACTTTATAGCCTCTGAAGTTTGGGAGTCAGTAAAATTCTGCCTATTTTCGACTTTTTCGTTTTTAACCAACACATTCAAATGACTGGCATTTCGTCTGATGTATTCCTTTTACAAAATGGCTTATACCATTGAAGAGGGCTTGATTTGTAGATTAATTTGATGTATTTATGTCAGACAATAGAGCAAGTATACCAGCAAAAAATAGTTTTCTGTTGTCAGATTCCAGAACCATCGGTAAATTTCTGTGCATAATACAAGTGTTTTTGCTAGCATCTAGAAAAGATGGGAATTCATTATTCTGTAATGGGTTGAACTGCATGCTGTGCTCAGCAGAAAAAAATGAGACTATCAAAAGCCGATAGTGGAGAGGCAATGGCTCTACTGTCTTCTGCAGCAATGCAGAGTTTGTAGTCCAGACACCAGTGCAACTGAAGTACCAGTTAGCAAAGCACTTTGATAACCTTGATGCACGAGAGAAGAGGAGACTTGCTGCAACCTGTTCAAGTGGCATTGTGGCGATTCTAACAGTTGCAGCTCCAAACCAAGAACTCAATCTATGGCATCACATCTTTGAGTCAGAATACTTGCAAGATGTAGCCCACAGCAGCAGAACCCTAAAGTGGAGAGAGAATTGAAAAACCAAACTGCCTCCAAACAGTGTCTACTATGCATCTAGTCAAGCTTTACCAAGTGTACTGCTCTGAGATTGGCTACAGACATGCACCTTGCAAGCGAGTCCTCTAGAAGCTTGTGACCATATTGGCAGCTTCACTGCAGAAAAAAGTATGACAGGGCTAGACAACACAACAACAGATGGGGCTGAAGCTTTCGACTGTTTGTTTACAATCCTGACACAGGTTGAACAGCATGGTGGAAACATCCGCGCAGTGAATCAATTCAATGTGGGTTGAAACAGTCCAAACGGTACTTGAAACATGTGCATCAAGGAGGTTTATTTCAATTCAGATTCAAGGAAAAATGGAAACGCAGATTATGTCTATTATTGTGACCAGTGGAAGATCACGCAAAGAGATCTTGCAGCTCATACCAGGTTTGAGCAAACGATGATATCAAACAGCCCTCAAGAATGGTGAAAAACAAGGTCGTGGTGTTCCTGTTGAGAAAACAGAGATCATTAGGACCCGCTTTTCATAGATCAACCACTTTGCAGAATTTTTTAGCCGTTTCTTGATGTACAGCATGCAAAATCTGTTGGCGCCAATGAAAAATGTTGTCAAAAGAGTTTCAACATCTGTTAGCATGACATCAGTGATATGTTCAGCATGTCTGCATGTGTGCATATCCAAGTCTTGTCTAGTACGTGCATACGTAGGTCGGCGCGCTGCTGTGATAATTTGTCTGGTTTGGCCGCTGAGCCAACTATTGATCGCTTTGGCCCAGACATACACCCTAGTGCAACGGTGTGTGTGTCTGGCCGTGTGTCTAGCGTGTTGAGCGGCAAGGCCTGGTGCAGTGTTTAAATCACTCATTCTTTCTCTCTGCGCACCTGCCTTGCGGTTCGGCCAGTTTTCTCTCTACTTTGTGCGCGTGTCTATTAGCCAGTATTTTAGTGTGGCTGGCAAGTAAAAGTCTGTTCGGTTGTGTTGGCAAGCATCTACTACTGCTGCATCGGCTGCGACACTGTGAGCGACAGCTCGATAGGAACGGCAGAGGAAGATAAGACGACCAACACCGGAGACAGATTAGTGGCGACCGATGTGCAATTCGACACCCAACTGGACAGCCACCGCGAACAACAAAGAAGATTCACCGGCTGCTGCGCTCAGTGAGTCTGTTTGCTAAACAACCTTCTTTCCATTGAGGACGGACGTGCGTGCGTGTCGTTTGCTCCGGACGGGGAGTGCTGTGTGTGTCGTGTGCTGCGGAGGCCGAGTGACGTGTGTTGCGTTCATTGACGGGGGAGCCTGCCGGACATCTCGTGCGTTGAATCGGGGACGCCTGGTTCGTTGACGACGGATAATCGGGGGCGTCTCGCTCGTTGATGAGGGACCACCTGCTCCGGCACCGCATCGACAAAACTACAGCGCTGCTTTTCGATCAGCCGGAACCGCATCGACAAACTAACGGACTCGCACCAGAAACGGACCGTGTCTCTCACGGAAGGACTCGAGCATAGCGGCGGTGATAAACACACCGCATTGTCGACTCAAAAGGAACGACAGGACTCGACTCGCGCAGTGTAGCGGTGATAAACAACACCGCATAGTCGACTCAAACGGACCAACCGCGGCGGTGAATAATAACGCCGCCTTGTCGACTCAAGTGGAACCGTGCATCTCGGAGGAGGAATCGCGCATCTCCAGGCTGGACCGAGTGCCCAGTCACTGACTACCGATGGCACAACCAGGACCTAGCAAACTACACCTGCCACCACCGGACCGATACTGGCACCATCCAGGAGAGTCGCCAGTACTGACATGGCCGTTGTGGGAACGACTGTTCACCGATTTCCTCGAAGGAATCGATGAAACCCGACCGGCCGAGGGCAAACTCAGTGATCAGGAAAAACGGAAGTTTCTGACGTCCTACATTGGAGCCGCCGCACTCTCGCAATTCTCCAGCCAGAGGGAATTCGCTAACAACCAGACTACCTACATGGAGTTCCTGGGAGCGGCGAGGAGGATTTTCTACCGCCCAACCAATGCAGTGAGGGCTCACTTCGATTTCCTGCAGAGGACTCAACATTCCGGTGAACCAGTTGCTGAATATCTGCGGGAGCTACGCCTGCTGATACAACAATGCAGCTTCCCAGTCACTGACGGTGTCATCACGGAAGGAGACCTGACAGAATACCTGTTGGCCATTCAGTTGGTCAAAGGACTGAGTTGCCGGGATACGCAGGAGAAGTTGCTAAGCCAGAGGGATGTCAACCTGGAGAGATTCGCGGAGGTCGCGCAAGCAGACGAGACGGCGCGCCAGGATGCTGCCAAATTGACAGGAAGTCGACCTGCGCAGATCGGTGCGGCCAGTCAGGGAAGGAATCAGCGTGGAGGATGGAGAGGACAGAGAGGAGGCAAAGGACGCTCCTATCAGCCCACCGCCGCGCCCAGAGGGAATTCCAACCCATCTGCCGGGAGGAAGTCGAGTGCAGCCGATGCCTGCACAGCTTGTGGCAGACATGGCCACAGAGCTAACGCCGAATCGTGCCAAGCGAAGGGACAGGAGTGCCACAAATGCAAAAAAGTGGGCCACTTCGCTAAGACGTGCCGGTCAGGAGGATCCAGCAACAAAAACCGGGCCATTCGAGTGAGGGACATCACCAATGGCAGAGGAGCCTACATTCGTGGTCTACAACAACCAGTACACTGTCAGGTGCTGATCACACCGGATAAGGACCAGAAGGGTCGTGCGCTGAGGATGTTGGTGGACACCGGCTCAGACGTTACTGGAATCACGGAATCCGAGTGGCATAAGTGCTTTGGACGGACCGCAGTCAAGCCAGCCAGGAGACTCGCGAATTTCGACAACTCTACCATCGCTACCCGAGGGCAATTCAGGGCGCAGTTATCGTTACAAGGACGGTCAGTGACAGTGCCAGTGTATGTGTTTAACAACACATGCAACAATACACTGGGCATGGATGCGCTGCGTGCACTGGGAGGAGTGCATATCGATGTGGATTCGAATAGCACCACTATCAAGGAGGACCCCAGATGCGCAACTGTGCAGAAACCTGATTCGGGAGCAGCCAGTCGAGTGAGGAGGGAACAGCAGACGCCCAGTACGCTTCAAAATTCACAGCCAGACGCGCTGGAGACCTGGAGGACGGCCGGACTGCTGCCACTGCTGGAGGAGTTGTCTAACCTGACGAAAAAGGAGGTCGGCACCTACCCAGATTTCAAACACAGGATTCGGCTCAAACCAGGCGCAAGGACGCCACCCAGACAGCCTGTGAGATCGATCCCAGTGCGCTTTGAGGAGAGAGCCAAAGAAGCCGTCGAGCTGATGGAACGCCAAGGCATCTGGGAGCGAGTTGAGCATGCCGATCGAGTACACGGCATGGTGGTCGTGGAGAAACCAGACGACCCCGGATCAGTCAGGATAACAAGCGATTTGAGTCCGCTCAACAAGGACATCGATCCAGTGCTGTACCCGCTGCCCAACATCCAGGATTTGCTGTATAACAGACTCAGTCAGGCGGAGATCTTCAGCAAAATCGATCTGCTGAAGGGATACTTCAACGCAGAACTGGATGAGGACAGCCAGCTGCTCACAACGACTGCCACCCCATGGGGGTACTACGCTTACAAGAAACTCCCAATGGGACTGAGGGACAGTGCAGCAGTGTTCCAGAAACTGGTACACGAAACGCTGGAAGGTGTGCCAGGGTGTCAGCCATACATCGATGACATTTTGGTGTATGGAGCGAATCGAAAGGAGCACGATGACAGCTTGAAACAGGTGCTACAACGCTTAAACGAGAAGAATCTTCGCCTCAACCTAAGGAAGTGCGTCGTTGCTCAACCATCAGTGAAGTTCTTGGGCCATGTGATCTGCAAAGGATGTGTCAGGCCAGATCCCGACAAACTGGAGAGTCTGAGGCAGCTGACACCACCCAAAAACGTCAAGGACGTGCAGAGTTTCTTAGGAGCCGTCAACTACTTAAGCAAGTTCGTGCCCTCACTGTGCGACAAGCTGGAGCCAATTCGAGCACTCACACGGGCTAACACGAAGTTCGTGTGGGGTCGGGAGACTCAGGAGGCGTTCGAACGAGTGAAACAGTTGCTTGGCGGACCAAAGGGGCTGCGCCTTAAGATGTTTCATCCCTTAAAGCAGACCTTTGTCACTACCGACGCATCTGGTTATGGCATTGGTGGGATGCTGTCTCAGGTGCATCACGGCCAGGAATTCCCAGTCGCGTTTGGACACCATACTCTGGACGCCACCAAGCGAAAGTGGGACACCACCGAAAAGGAGGCCTATGCGGCGATGTTTTTCTGCGAGTATTGGGAGAAATACTTGCTGGGCAGACACTTTACGCTTCGAACTGACCACCAAGCGCTACAAGCACTGCTACATCGACAAACCAACCAACGGAAATCGCAGAAATTCGAACGTTGGGTGCACAGACTCAACGTGTTCGACTACGATGTGCAGTACGTGCCTGGGGACAACAACCACATGGCCGATGTCTTGTCGCGACTGCAGACCGATCCTGCACCGAGTGGAGTGATTCGTTGCGTCAAAGAGTTGGGATTCTCAGCCGGAAGAATCGCCAAAGCTCTAAGGAACGACCCAGTGCTGAGCAAAGTCAAGCAATATTGCCTGGAGGGTTGGCCAACCAAAGCCAAACTGCCCGGCCAACTTTGCAACTTGCCTTATCACAGGATGAAGGACGAGTTTTCGGTGGAGGACAAAACAGGACTGGTATTGCGAAACAACAGCCAGATCGTTGTTCCAGGTCCACTCCGAAGAGAACTACTCAGCAAGGCCCACGAGGGACACCCAGGGATCGTTCGCTACAAACGCAAGCTCAGAGAAAGCTACTGGTGGCCGGGAATGGCTACAGAGAGCGAGGAGTTTGTACGCCACTGCAGTGCCTGCCTGGATTCCGCCAAGTCGCAGCCTAAGGTGCCCACACGAGGAGAGCATCTCTACACACCGGAAGAACCATGGGTAGAACTGTCCATGGACATCACAGGTCCGTTTGAGACAGCCCCAGCCCACAAGAAGTGCGTAGTGGTGTTGCTGGACAACTACTCCAAATATCCGGAAATCCTCTGCACCACTGACACGTCATCTAAGAAGATCATCCAGTGGTTGAAGCAGGTGTTTGCTAGGTACGGCAATCCTGCTAGGATTCTCACGGACAATGGACCACAGTTCGTCAGCCTGGAGTTTGAGGAATTCCTACAGGAGAGGGACATTTTCCACCAGAAAGCTCCAGTCTACACACCACAGCAGAACGCATTCGTGGAGGTGTTCAACCGGTACCTAAAACATCACATCCAAACCTTCACCAACGCCCAGGAGTGGGAGGAAGGACTGACGCAAATTCTGTGCCACTACCGAGCTACAGCTCAGGAGGGTGAGCGTGAGAGCCCCGCGGAAAAGCTGTTTGGACGCCGGCCGCGCCTCGCCTTTGAAGTTTGCCGCCAGTCACGCCCCAAAAAGGAGGAGAGGGAGGAGGATTTGGAAAGCGCTCGAAAAACGGTTGCTAACAAAACAAATTCGAGCAGGAACACCCAGGAAGGAGTCGAAAAGAAACCACCCTGGCGGCAGATGTACTACAAGGGACAACGCGTGCGGGTTAAGAGGAGCCACACTCCTAAAGGACAGTCGCCTTGGTCCCGGAAGTGCTACGTAGTGACGGCCGTTTTGGGCAGATGCAACTACCGACTGTCAGACGGTCAGCTGTGGAACGCCAGGAATATGCAGCGTGTGCCGGACCGCCCAGCCAACCCCGAATTAGTGGAGATCGAGACCGGCCGGAGAGAGGTCGAAAACGAGCGCCGGCCAGCAGAGCGCCGCTATCCTCTCCGGGAGCGAAGACCAGTGGACCGCTACGGGGACTGGGACTATTCTTAGAAGAGGCCGACCTTTAAAGAAGAAAAGGTGTTGATATGTTCAGCATGTCTGCATGTGTGCATATCCAAGTCTTGTCTAGTACGTGCATACGTAGGTCGGCGCGCTGCTGTGATAATTTGTCTGGTTTGGCCGCTGAGCCAACTATTGATCGCTTTGGCCCAGACATACACCCTAGTG
The DNA here is from genome assembly GCA_030248155.1 of Sabatieria punctata. Taxonomy (NCBI): domain Eukaryota; kingdom Metazoa; phylum Nematoda; class Chromadorea; order Araeolaimida; family Comesomatidae; genus Sabatieria; species Sabatieria punctata. The sequence goes on from JASANB010002574.1 coordinate 56,969, forward strand.
CAACGGTGTGTGTGTCTGGCCGTGTGTCTAGCGTGTTGAGCGGCAAGGCCTGGTGCAGTGTTTAAATCACTCATTCTTTCTCTCTGCGCACCTGCCTTGCGGTTCGGCCAGTTTTCTCTCTACTTTGTGCGCGTGTCTATTAGCCAGTATTTTAGTGTGGCTGGCAAGTAAAAGTCTGTTCGGTTGTGTTGGCAAGCATCTACTACTGCTGCATCGGCTGCGACACTGTGAGCGACAGCTCGATAGGAACGGCAGAGGAAGATAAGACGACCAACACCGGAGACAGATTAATCAGCCTGCTCTAACATTTTCAGCTCCCCAGGCAGATCTTCAAGAAGTCCACGAATCTTTGATCTGGTGGCCAGGCTTGGCAACTTAGGTTGTGAAAGATTTGCACTGTTTATAGCATAATCTGTTTGTCATTGTTTGTGTTCTTTGTTATAATAACTCTTCATTTGGTGCTGAGATGTTCGTTTCTGTTGCGTTGTGTGCGCAAACCTCTCTATCATTCCTAAAGCCATCCAAACTCTACCAAGCCTACTTCTGCTCTCCCACCACTACCACTCTCTACCATCACCACCACCCCTTCCATGTGTCCACGCCAATATTTCCAGTGTCCAAGCACCACAAAGCCCAAGTTCCATGCCTACAAGCCAACCAGTCCAGTGTCCAAAGGCCCACCCAGTTCTACACCCGTCCAAGCAGAGTGATGCCATTCGTTTCCACCATTTGTTTCACAAGTCTCAAGTCCATGAGTTCCATGTGTCCTTCAAGCAAGTCCAAGCGAATGAAACACACTGAATGCCATCTCTCCATTCCCCGTCTCTCGGTTTTCCCACTCTGGTGTGATGAAAGATTTGTACTGTTTATAACACTCACTTGTCTAATCTGTTTGTCATTATTTGTGTGTTCTTTGTTACAATAAACTCTTCATTTGTGACCATGCTCACATACATCCACCAATTCTTATTCTTCTGAGTGCTCATCACTCAATGCAAAAACTGCATAATGCGTCTTGCATGGGCCTCCTTGACGCACATGTGCAGGAAAGCCAAGTTTCAAGTACCGTTTGAACTGTTTCAACCCACATTTAATTGCATTCAGTGTTTCCACCATGCTGTTCAACCTACACTGTATGTCAAGATTGTAAACAACAGTCAAAAGCTTCAGCCCCATCTGTTGTTGTGTTGTCTAGCCCTGTCATACTTTTTCTGCAGTGAAGCCGCAAATACAGTCACAAGCTTGTAGAGGACTCGCTCGCAAGGTGCATGTCTCTAGCCGATCTCAGAGCAGTACACTTGGTAAAGCTTGATTAGATGGGTAGTAGACACTGTTTGGAGGCAGTTTGGTTTTTCAATTCTCTCTCCACTGTCACACTATAGGGTTCTGCTGCTGTAGGCTACATCTTGCAAGTATTCTGACTCAAAGATGTGATGCCATAGATTGAGTTCATGGTTTGGGGCTGCAACTGTTAGAATCGCCACAATGCCACTTGAACAGGTTGCAGCCAGTCTCCTCTTCTCTCGTGCATCAAGGTTATCAAAGTGCTTTGCTAACTGGTACTTCAGTTGCACTGGTGTGTGGACTACAAACTCTGCATTGCTGCAGAAGACAGTAGAGCCATTGCCTCTCCACTGTCGGCTTTTGATAGTCTCATTTTTTCCTCCTGAGCATAGCATGCAGTTCAACCCATTACAGAATAATGAATTCCCATCTTTTCTAGATGCTAGCAAAAACGCTTGTAACAAACGCACAGAAATTTACCGATGGTTCTGGAATCTGACAACAGAGAACTATTTTTGCTGGTATACTGCTCTATTGTCTGACATAAATACATCATATTAATATACAAATCAAGCCCTCTTCAATGGTATAAGCCATTTTGTAAAAGGAATACATCAGACGAAATGCCAGTCATTTGAATGTGTTGGTTAAAAACGAAAAAGTCAAAAATAGGCAGAATTTTACTGACACCCAAACTTCAGAGGCTATAAAGTGGCCGTCTACCATCGATGACCCCCCAATATTTTTTAATGGATCGAAAGCTTATGTTACGAAGTGTTTAGAACTGTAAACAGCTCGGAATGAATTTGCCTAGTTTTTGAGATATGCTCGATTGAATTTTTCAAGTCATAAAAAATCGCATTTTTCGAAGGTTCACGTTGAAACGAAGAACACCACGAGATTCAGCGTTCCTGTTTTGACTAATTTGAAGTATTTAATTTCACTGATTCAGAAAAAATAATTTGGTCTGGCTCAAAAGGTTTCCCCAACCATATCTGTAGTATAAATTCAGCTAGGAAAATTTGCATACCAGATTCGTTTTCTGCATCGAAAACTGTCCTAGAATATCGATATTAAAACTTCCAAAAACGATTTTGAATTTTTTTTGACCCGCCAGTGTATCACTTTTGGCCCGTTTTCTCGTGCAGAGACAATTAATAAACAGCAACTGTTCTGCTTTCCTGCTCAAAAGCCGGTTAAATGTTTGGCATCGTAAATGTTCCCGGCCTGGCTAAAGAACCTTTCACTGGGAACACCTGTGCCAGGTACAGAAAGATATTTTCGAGCCATCTGGGCTAGCACTGGGAATCGAACCGAGTTGACTCGCCAATACTTTTAGTTTTAACCACAGTTTAATCTTTTGAATTATAGTAGAGGCGGAAAGAACAACAAAACTGCGCAAAAAGAAAAAGGAAAACAGGAAACAATGAAAATGAATAGTCAGGGTTCGTGCGGCTTTTGTATAGCAAAATTCCCTGACCTTTCCCATGACCAAAGTGAAATTTCCCTGACCCTGACCAACCAGAGTAAGGAAACTGCAACCAATCTGAGATAATTTCAAAAAATTGGCTTTGTAAACGGTATTCAGAGGGTAAATTGCTGGTTTAAGTAGTAGTATATAACATACATGTAACAGGGGGGTCTGCCCCCACCCGACTTAGGCCAGACCCCCCCCGGATGGGTACCCCCCGCGACGATTTCACCGACCCCCTCCGATTTTTCTGGCAAGTAAATATTCGAGCAAATTTTTGCATTTTTTTACAATTTCACACACAAAAATTGCCAAAATCGCCTGCAAAACAGCACTTTTTAGCTGTATTTCAGCCCAAATTAGCGATTTTTGGCAATTTTTAGCCAAAAAATTGCGATTTTTTTCGATTTTTGAGCGTTTTTTAGTGCCCACCCCCTCCCCCAAAATTTTGGCTCAGACCCCCCAACCCCCCTCCCCCCATCGGCGGATGACCTGTTACATGTATGGTATATAAAGTCAGAAAACCGATCTTTAAAAGGGTGTTGTGTAAAGTTCTGACAGGACCATTTGGCGGCGAGATGTTTCTGCTGCTATCAAATTTTCCCTGACCACACACCAAATTCCCTGACTTTTCCCTGATTCCCAGACTTTTCCATGACTCCCTGACTTTCCAGGTCCCGCACGTACCCTGATAGTAAGCAATGAAAACATTGCTATTTGCAGTAGTCGTTATGGTTCTCAGCAAGATTTGGTAAACTCGGAACTACTAAATCTAACTACAGGGTGTCTCAAAAAAATGATCACATTTCTTTTTACTGCCATTTCCGCAAATGTTGACCAAATAGGCTGAAATTTGGACCATTTGTGCCAAAATTCGGGGAATTTTATGTGTTAAAGTTTGGTGCACTAGGCTTGACTCATTCCCGAGAAATTTTAAAAAAAGTGAAATTTGTTAAATCAATAGTGAAAGCCGGTCACCGAAAAAATGATCACATTTCTTTTCACAGCCATTTCCGTAAATTTTGACCAAATAGGCTAAAATTTAGAGCATAGATGCCAAAATTCGGGGAATTTTATGTGTTAAAGTTTGGTGCACTAGGCTTGACTAATTCTCGAGAAATTTAAAAAAAAAGTGAAATTTGGTAATTTCAATAGCGAAAGCCGGTCACCGAAAAAACGTTACATTACATTATCCTAAACTCTAACGATAGCGTTGGAGTTCATGCGTCAACTTTTTACACACGAATTACCCTGAACTTCTGCGTTTACACTCCAAATTTCATCCAATTCCAACAAAAATTAGAAAAGATACAGGAAAAGGAAATGTTTCCATTTTTCGTGACCGGCTTTCACTATTGAAATTACCAAATTTCACTTTTTTCGAAATTACTCGGGAATGAGTTAAGCCTAGTGCACCAAACTTTAACACATAAAATTCCCCGAATTGTGCCACCTATGGTCCAAATTTCAGCCTATTCGGTCAAAATTTGCGGAAATGGCAGTAAAAAGAAATGTGATCATTTTTTCGGTGACCGGCTTTCACTATTGAAATTACCAAATTTAACTTTTTTTGAAATTTCTCGGGAATCAGTCAAGTCTAGTGCACCAAACTTTAACACATAAAATTCCCCGAATTTTGGCACCTATGGTCCAAATTTCAGCCTATTTGGTCAAAATTTGCGGAAATGGCAGTAAAAAGAAATGTGATCATTTTTTTTGAGACACCCTGTATCTTTCTACATCACTACTGGAACTGCGTTTACGATTCTAACACTCTAATTACGATTCAACCAAACATGTAACAGGGGTCTGCCCCAAACGAAATAGACCAGACCCCCGATCGTCCCTAGACCATACCCCATGTTTTCAAAATTTGAGACACTAAAATTGCTTAAATCGCCTGCAAAGAGCACTTTTCAGCTGTATTTTAGCCAAATTAGCGATTTTTGCCCAAAATTTGGATTTTTGAGCGTTTTTTAGTGCCCAACCCCTCCCAAAATTTTGGCTCAGACCCCCCCCGGCCGGCGCCAGACCCCCAACCCCCTCCCCCTTCGGCGGATGACCTGTTCATGTATGGATTCAACAGTCTTGAAACCCTGGTTGAGACTTCTCAAAATCCTAATTTTGGCTGAAATTAGTATACCGGGCCCATTGAATTTGTGTAGCCTTTTAGAACTGAAAAGCTTTTGGTTTCGGTGTTCCCCAAAGCAGAGAGCAATTGTCCGAAAATCGCGTCTGCACCGGTAGTAAAGTAACAATTTTTGCTTTCAGCTCAATTGAATGAAAACTTTCAAAGGCTGCTGCGAGCTCAATTCTTAGTGCTGTAAATTGGTCTAGAATTTCTTTTGTAGAAATTTGCAGGAAAAAATGTCAGCTTGTTGGCTCACAACAGTTGTGCAAAAGTTTCAGTCCAGGCGAGCTGAACGGAAAAATCGTTTGTGTGTGAAAAAAGCCCTTTCCCCATCTGTAATGATTAGATTAGGTATTGAATTATTTGCCACATATATCAGGTAGTCAAGATAAATGAACACTTGAATATCAAGGCTAGGCATACGTGTGCATGGGGGGTGCCCAGGGGGGGACAGGGGGGGGACGAAAATGAAAATCTACCAAACGTTGCTAGAGTCTGCTAGAAAGCCTCCAGGTGCGTTTTTAAGCCACAGAAATCAATTTTGGCAACTACGCAACTACGCACCCTTCCTCCAGGCAACTACGCACCAAACCCGAAATTTTTTCAAATTTTCCTGAAAAATTTCGATTTTTTGGCAATGTTTCTATCTGAAAAGTGGTTTTTTGGCAATTTTTTGCCGAAAATTCGTTTTTTGCCGAAAATTTATGAATTATAAAAGAAAATTTCGTATTTGTAGCCAGAATATTGGACAAAATTAAAATTTTCCGCCAAAATTTTGGGCTAAAAATTCAAATTTCCCGCCAAAATTTGAATTTCCACCGGAAATTTGCACATATATCCAGGCAACTACGCACGGAGACCTGGCCGTCCCTCCCTGAGCCGCCGACCATGCACATGTATGAGGCTAGGTATAGCATAGAACAGGTCATCCGCCGAAAGGCGCTTGGGTAGGGGTAGTGGGCTAAAATTCAGAAGGGCAAAGCGTTAAAAATGGCCGAGATCGGCCGCTTTTTCTACATGCACGAGCCAAACTAACGAAAAAGCACTGTAATACCTAGTGTTGTTAGGCTCTTTTTTTAAAAAAAAAAGCTTTTTTTTGAAGGCCCATTTCGAAAATTTTTTATTTTATTCACAGTATGGAAATTTTGGGGGAAAATCGCTGAATTTAGCCTCAGATATACATTAGCAGCGCAGTTCTATCAATTTCTTGCCTATTCTAAGCCTAAAAATAGGTTTTGAAGGGCAGAAGCCACTCTGTGAGCAATGCTGCAGGTAGAATATCGACTCTCAGGCTGTAACACTATGTTTGAACCAAAGTATCAGCTTTTGTATTTAAAGTTGCTTCTGATGCATCCTTGCATCTCCTACAAGCTATATTTCATGCTAGGAAAAAATTTTGAAAAAAAAAATTTCGAAATGAAAAATTTTCATAAAAAAAGCTTTTTTTGGCTTTCAAAAAAAACTTTTTTACAACTCTAGTAATACCATAATATTATGCTTTACTCTAAAACCGAACAGACTGTCTCTAAACGAACAAGTGCCGACGTACCTTGTGGCTGACGTTGTCAGAGGGAATGGTGGTGGCACGAGCAATGCAGAAATTGGTGCAAATCACACTCTCCATCACCTATACAACAGAGACAAAAGTTAGGTAGGCACTGAAACAAGCCCAACCTCTTCCACGGCAGCTGACTCCATTACTGGCATTTCGAAAAGAGAATCAAGGGCCAAGTCGCGGTCAATAAAAGCCGACTGTTGTTTCATAGACATCAACCCCATACCGGCACTACGTCTCCGGCACTGCTTCGATGAAGAGCTGCAACAAGTTCTTTAGACAGGTCTAATAAACCCGAACATTCCTCTCACTTTACCTAACAAACTACAAAAACTCGCCTGACATTTTAAAAAATTGTTCCCACTAAGCTCGCTAGTGAACGGTTAGAACAAACTGCCGACCACTGCCGACTATAACATCTAGACTGACTGAATCTTGAAATCCTTAGTGGGGTACATTGGAGTAGGCCGTATCCCCACCCCTATCTGTCTGTCTGGGGCTTCTATTTTGCGTTTACGTTAAATAAATAAATAAATAAATAAATAAATAAATAAATAAATAAATAAATAAATAAATAAATAAATATACTTACTTACTTACTTACTTACTTACTTACTTACTTACTTACTTACTTACTTACTTACTTACTTACTTACTTACTTACTTACTTACTTACTTACTTACTTACTTACTTACTTACTTACTTACTTACTTACTTGAGCTGGAAAAATGGAAGGGGGTCTGCAGGTATAGAGGGTCCCAAAAGAGGAAAAAAGACCTATTTTGCCTTAAAAAGCGAAAACTCCCTCCGGGAGCGGCAAACTGTTAGAGGGGCAAACACGTAGCAGGTAATCCGCCCAAGTGGGAGGGGAGGGATCTCTGAGCCCAAATTCCTGGGTACTCAAAAATCGCGCAATTTTTCGGCTAAAAATCGAAAAAATGGCTAATTTTGACTCAAGTACAACTAAAAAGTGCTGTTTTACAGGCAATTTTAGCAATTTAGTGTCTAAACAGAGCAAAAATTTGCTAAAAAAATTACTTGAAAGAAATCGGAAGGGGGTCGGAAAAATCGTCTCGGGCGAGGGGTCTGGCCTAAGCTGGGTGGGGGCAGGCATACCCCCCGGACCGCTCCCGTTATATGTCCGGGGAGGGGGTACAGCAGGGAGGAGAGTTATATGTCCGGGGAGGAGCTCCTCCGGGGAGGAGTAAAATCCACTAACCCCCGGCCCATATTATGCTCAATGAGTGGGTAGTTACTTCAAGAAAGGTTGAGAAACGAATGATAAAGCCTAATTTTTAACAAAAATCCCGACACTTTTAGGCTTTCTTCAGTGCTGTTAGCATTTCTTCCGTCTGAGTAGAACTCGTAGCAGAATAACATGAATTACTATACGCTGCCATACCATTAGATACCACCTTTTAAGGTCGCGAAAACTTACCTAAACGAATTGTATTCTCTTTGAGAGCGACGGAAGAGAGCTCTGAGAGTTTTGAGTTGGGGAACGGCTCCACCGATGGCAGGCAGGGCAGTGCTGAGTGACAACTGAGCGTCACTCCAGTCCTCCCCTGTGTTCTGTGTGATCTGGCCATAATAGTAGACCTGAACATTCTGCTCACTCAAACTACCGTCTATCTGACTCTTCACTGCACCTTCATGGCTTTGGCATTGCCCGTGTACACACGGATGTCGTAACTGGGCAGCCAACTGGCGCCCGACACCAAGTAGGACACGTCCAATTCGCCTTCTGCATCTTCGGGAGCCTCCAGAATTATACTCACTTCACTGAAACATACAGGGTTTATCTATCTTGGGTTTCGTATTGCCGCAACTTTTGTGCTCGTCAATACAATTTCTAGCACAGCATGCACACAACCTGAGAAACTCTCGAAGTTTCAAGTCTGTCACTTCAACCACTAGCTATGCACTTCCACGTGTCCGCCGTCAAAGTGAACACAGATTTGGCCAAAATTTTGAGAGTAAAATTTCTCAGGTTGTGTGCATGTTGGGCTAAAAATTTCTGCGAAATTGATTTACGAAATTCTCAAATCCCGATGGGGCTGAGTGGGTAGTAAGCCTAAAAGCCCGATTAGGGGGTAGTAAGCCTAAAAGCCAGATTGTTTACGAAAATAAGGCTTTTTTGGCTTATTCTTCGTCAAAATAGGCCATTCTGAGCTTATTTACATCTATACATCTAATCTAGGCATCATAATTTTATATACAAAATTCTTCAGAAACATTCCTGAGGGGCCAACCGCGGCCAGAGACGGGTATATAAGAGCCTGAGGGGGTGACCCACCCCTTGCCCTTATCTGGTAGCCGATCCTAAAGGAATTTCTACGGAAATTTAAGGAACCGATTGCGGCAAAGATTACCTTACCGAGACAAGTAAGAACCGACTCCATCTTCCAGTTCTGTCAAGTTCTTCTGGGCCACCTCAATCTCTTCACACAGTTTCTCTTTCTGAGATTCCATATCTCTGAACTGCTCAGACAGATCGCTCAACTTTTCGGCATAGAACGACACAAACTTGTCCAAACTGCCCAGCGACTGGTCGCTTAGAAAAACAGCTCCGCTCTTTTCCGATTTCTTCAACAAACAGCCGCTATAATGGGACCACCGAATTGCTGTAGATTGAGACCTCTGCTTCAGTAGCTTTTGAGCCGCCAGCAATTTGGTTGGCCACCCCATCCAATATTTCTTTTCTCCTCTCCAGCACAGACCAGGCATCGTCAACCTTGAAAAAGTGCAGGTTTGGCTGTGTGGCTGGCTGGAGTGCTAAAAAAACCTGTCTCTTCTGAGATTGCAGTTGTTTGAGTTGCTGGACGAGTTGCTTGTGTCTGAGTTGAATCTGTTCCTCCTTCTTCACGTGTCTCTCCAGGTACTGAACCTCACAGATGGTGGCGCTGCCTCTGCCCTCCACTCTGATGGAGTCTTTGTCCACTGACTTCGGCAGCTTCTTCACTATCACTTCGTTGGTGCCTTTCTGAACCAATCAATCACATAGAATGTGAGAGCCCACGGAGACACCAGAACACCTTCAGTTTTAGCTCCACCAGTCGCTTCACTTCTGCGCGGTCGGCATAGACGGTGACACTCTTGCACGGCAAACCGCTCGCTTCTACTGTATGCACTTCAGTCATTCTTCTTTTGATCTGAACACATTCTTTATCTAACATCATAAGGTTTGAGCCTGAAGCCGTCACCGTCTGAATTGATGTTGTTTTCCTCACCTCAGCGGAGCAAACCACGCTCAACCAATGCCAAAGCCGAGCAAAGCAGGTTAGAAGACAGATTCGATTCGGTTTGAAAAGCGAAAGACGTTCTTTGTCGAGTTTATAATATAATATTTAACCAGAGCTTTTCTCTAACCGATCCTTATAATCAACAGAGAGAAAGCGTGATGGATGAGCAACTATTTGCAGGCGCCGATATTAAAACTGAATGACGTGGAAAGACCAAAACCGTTAGTAATATACGGGACTGACTCACGCTGACATTTCTTTTACAAATTTCAGACAACAGAAACACGATGATGAGACGCGATTACGAAATGCCATGGCATGGGGCACTGCAGATACTAGACGCCCATAAGAAGTGCCTTCCTTTAACCATCGATACGGATGTTGCGCGTGAGTTTTCCCGTGGTTTGTCTATTTGACGCACACGACGCTTTTCTGGACAAAATTTGAAAAAATATCTCTTCTTTTTGTTTTTCAGCGAGTAAAAGTTGTTGCAATTGTGTATCTGCACCTGAAAATCGTATTTTTTAATAATGTTGGTCGAGTTTTGCTGATAAACCTTCGCTCTAATGTTTTCTATTTTGATTTTTTTGCCCAGTTCTCATCATCATCCTCCTACCTAGTTTTGCAACTTCAGATATATGCGCGGTTACCGCACTTTCCCAAGCATTTTAGCCTTGGCCTAAAATGTATTCCTGACTCTTGCAGATACGATACGGCGACTTAATAATTTCCGATCAAGAGGTGCGATACGCCGACCGGTGCGAAACGCTGACCAGAGAGGTGCGAAACGCGGACTGCCTGTACAGTAGGAAGGCGCCAGTTTTGAATGCTTCACTTATGGCACACATTGTACATAACCGGGACATGGTCGGACAAGGCCGCCGGACAAGACAAAACTATACCAATCGTTCCTGCAAGTTTCGAGGCCGTACTCTGGGTATTACTCAAAAGACTACAGTTTCGGCAGACCGCCTTGTGCTAGAGCAGCTTTACAACCAGCGAGCCGGACGGCGCCAAGAGCACACGCTTACGATTTGTCAACCAAACCAAAAGCTAATCTTATACTGGCAGCCTTGGCTGCCGGTAAATACATAGAGGTTCAGAAGAGTTCGTGAGCGACTCAACATATAGACAACTCAGCGGGCACGCAAATAATCGCTGGTTTTGTGCTTTGTATTGTGAAAGTAGCCATCGTATCAAAGCTCAAAATACTAAATAGTAAATATAGCGTGAGCAACACAGCATCACAAATCAGAGTTCCCAATCAGGATAAAGCAGTATGCATGATGAGACTCAGTGGTCTTCCTTGATTTCAACCGATTCGTTGCGAGGGTGTTGGAGAGTCCATTTGATTTCCAGCTCCATCTCCTTGCCGGCCAGCAAACGCAAGTCCCACTGCAGCAGATTGTCCTTGTTAATGCGGCAGCCACAGCGATCTCGTTCTTTCCGATCTTTTGGAATCTCCGGCTTGATCAGGTTTATCTGAACTATATGTACATACATTCAAGCAGACAGAATAGGAAAAAGGAGTAGAACCTTAATCTTTTCCTCAGTGCTCAGAGGAATTTGGTGCATCAGTCGTAGTTTAACGTCCTCCTGCCGGGTGTTCTTAATAAGAATCGGTTGAAGGTGAACTTGCACCGCCGTTTTGTGTATCATTCCAGCTTGTTCGTGGAAAACGTTGGTTGGCTTGTAGGTCACACGAACAGACGGGTCCGCGCCCAGCGAACACGTGAATTCCTCTGACGGCGACACAGCTTTTATGGTGCTCTGCAGCAAAAAAACCAATCCACCGATCAAAAAATTTTTGAAAGACTAAGCTAAATATTGTGTATTTGAACTCACCTTAGCAATGAAGTTGTTGTCTAAGAAAACGGCAACCGGGCCGGGCAGAAAAGGGTAAACGCTGGAATTCTTGACTTTGGCTTTAAGGAATGCAAACTCCGATTTCGAGGGAACTGTTTCATGCTCGAATTCTGGATCCAAGTCGACCACTGCCACATTTACCTAATGACTATTCTGCATTAATCATACATGTAGTTGTAGCACTTCTGGGAAAGCGTTTTGGGTTTTCCTCTAAAACTCTAATTAGGGGCTGTCCATAAACTACGACGTTCAGAGAGGGGGTGGGGACGGTCGGTTGAACGTCGGAAAACGTCGCAGGGGGTTGGTGTCGAAAACGTCGACGTTTTAGGTGCCTAGGAAGCTTCTGTCTGCAACTAGTGACAGGGCTACCCCATTGAAGGGCTCTGAAAAGAGCGAGGGGTGTCCTGAGCTGTCCAAAAAAAGGACAGTGGAACTCATAAACAAACAAACAAACTATATTACAAGGAAAACGCAACCCAGTTCATGTTTTCAACCGCCAAAATGGTAGTTCACTGTCAAGAAGTTTCTTTTTCACAACTTCTGCAGCGTTATGTCGATTTTATTGAAGATTTTCTAATGTCGGACACAGTACCAAGTTTAGTCAGGAGTCATGTCAACCCCCTCCCAAAATTTTGGCTCAGACCCCCCGGCCGGCGCCAGACCCCCAAACCGCCCTCCCCCTTCGGCGGATGACCTGTTACGCGTTTGTACGTGTGTAGCAAGGATGAACTAAAACCTTGTTTCCGGCAAAAATTGTTTTGAAATCACTACTCTTCCTCAGAGGGGCACTTTGCTGGTCATACTGCAACTGAAATGGAGCTTAGCACACTTCACAGTAGTACGAGATGTAATTTTCCAGTCGTTTCGATATTTTAAATGTGAAATTTAAAAATAAAGAAAGACAGAAGTCTTCTTTAAAGAAGACCAAAATTTCTCTAAGAACTTGCTAAACTGGCACAATCAATGTTTTGTTTTTCAGCTTAAACGGAACGTAAACACTCACGTGACAGCTGAAACAGTAATGATTGATGGTACTCGTGCTTCTCCTAACTTTGGCTTAGCACCTTGCAATTGTCTCTTGCAATTTTCAGCAAGAATGTTTTGTTCTGGGAGCAATTTCAAGTTTATAATTTAACCAGAAAAACAGTTCCTCTCCAGCCATAGATGGCTAGTTCCAGTCGATCGCTACATGTAGAAGCCTAATGCAGTCAGGCACTTTACGCCATATTAGCTACCAGTGAAATATGGTAGCCCCTACCATAGGAACCGGTACCTTATATGATACCCAATATGGGGATACCATATAAGGTACCAGTACCATATAAAATACCCCTACCCTAGGCACCGGTGCCTTGTATGGCGCTAAGTTCCTGACTGTAATAGACGTGTCGAAAAACGGCCGCCCACTTACTACGCGCTATACTCTAAAACCGAACAGACCGTCTAGGAACAAGTGTCCGTGTACCTTGTGGCTGACGTTGTCAGAGGGAATGGTGGTGGCACGAGCAATGCAGAAATTGGTGGAAATCACACTCTCCATCACCTATACAATAGAGACAAGTTAGGCAGGCACTGACACAAGCCCAACCTCTGCCACCACAGCCGACTCCATTAACGGTGCTGGCTCCTCAACAATATCAAGAAGGCACTGGTCGTAATCATATTCTTCATCCTCCAACCACACCATGCCGGCTCTATGTCGTTCCTCGAGGGACACTTGCTTCCGGAATTGCTTGACTGAAGAGCTGCAAGCCAGTGCTTTACAACAAAACAAACGTCCGCCGACAAAACTCTTGACTGATTGGATTTTATTTGAAACTCTCAGGCGACAGCTACATTTATGGAAGATTGAGGGAACGATTGATACGGTACAAGTTTTAGCAAAAACAATCCAACTCCTTTATTTTTTCAGTGCCGTTACGGGGATTTTCCATATAAACGCCCCCAAAGAGTGACCCCTGGGCGACTATTTGAAAAGCATTTCCAAAAGATAAAACATCATGTATTCAGATAACAACAAGAGACAAGAAATGTAATGAATGATGGTTAAATTTTGAAAAAAACTGGGGCTAAACGCATGAGTTTCAGTATTCAAACACGAGTTGTCGAAAAATCAGTCCAAAAATATTTAATCAAAGACAGACAGCGCTCAGCCAGAGAGTGAGTAGTTGCCAATTCCAAATAAACGCCAATGTACAGTACTTTCCAAATAGCCGTACCTGGGCGTTTATTTAGATTAGAATTGAAGTTGTGTAAAGTGCCAAAACTAAATAAACCCCATTGGGCTAATTAACCAAAAACCCGGTAGCATTTATTCCGTCTGACAGCAGAACTCGTAACAGAATAACATAAATTAAATTACTATACGGTACCATACCATTAGATACCACCTTTGAAGGCCGCAAAAACCTACCCAAACATTTCGTATTCTTTTTGAGAGCGACAGAAGAGAGCTCTGAGAGTTTTGAGCTGTGGCATGGAGCCACCGATGGCAGGCAGGGCAGTGCTGAGAGACAACTGAGCGTCAATCCAGTCCTCCCCTGTGTTCTGTGTTATCTGGCCATAATAGTAGACCTGAACACTCTGCTCACTCAAACTACCGTCTATCTGACTCTTCACTGCACCTTCATGGCTTTGGCATTGCCCGTGTACACACGGATGTCGTAACTGGGCAGCCAACTGGCGCCCGACACCAAGTAAGACACATCCAATTCGGCTTCTGCATCTTCTGGAGCCTCCAGAATTATACTCACTTCACTGAAACATACAGGGTTTATCTATCTTGGGTTTCGCATTGCTGTAACTTTTGTGCTCGTCAATACAATTTCTAGCACAGCATGCACACAACCTGAGAAACTTTACTCTCAAAGTTTCAAGTCTGTCACTTCAACCACTAGCTATGCACTTCCACGTGTCCCCCGTCAATGTGAACACATGAAGTGAATAACTAGTGGTTGACGTGATAGACTTGGCCGAAATTTTGGAGTAAAATTTCTCAGGTTGTGTGTATGCTGTGCTAGAAATTTGGGGCCGTCCATAAATGACGTCATTCCAAAAAAAATCCCGATTTTTCTGACCCCCTCCCCCAAATCGCCTTGCGTCGTTTCTTGGGGACCCCCCCCCCCCGATAAAACTGCAGTACATACAGTACTGTCATGTTATCTTGTTACCATACTGCGCAATCAATAGAATAAATCCCTACAACCACTCTGGGAAGCTTTTCTGTATGTAAAAGCCTTTCCCAGAATGTACTCAAATTGAGAATAATACATCGAAGTTCCCTACAATTCCGAAAAAAGCGACATCGTTTTTTGTTCCCCCTCCCACTCCTGGTGCGTCGTCTATCGTCGCATTTCAGCCGACCCCCTCCCACCTCTGGAACGACGTCGTTTATGGACGGCCCCTTTCTGCGAAATTGACTGACGAAATTTTCAAATCCCAATGAGGGCTGAGGGGGTAGCGGCTGCTGATGGGCGCTTGAGAGGGTAGTAAGCCAAAAAGCCCGATTTTTTACGAAAATCAGGCTTTTTTGGCTTATTTTTCCTTAAAATAGGCCATTCTGAGTTTATTTACATCTACTCTAGGCATCATAATTTAATATATGTACAAAATTCTTCAAAAACATTCCTAAGGGGCAACGGCGGCCAAAGGCGGGTATATAAGAGCCTGAGGGGTGACCGAGCCCTTCCCTTGCCCATATTTGGTAGTCGATCCTAAAGGTATTTCTACGGAAATTTAAGGAACCGATTGGGGCAAAGAAGATTACCTTACCGAGACAAGTAAGAACCGACTCCACCTTCCAGTTCTGTCAAGTTCTTCTGGGCCACCTCAATCTCTTCACGCAGTTTCTCTTTCTGAGCCTCCATATCTCTGAACTGCTCAGACAGATCGGTCAACTTTTCGGCGTAGAACGACACAAACTTGTCCAAACTGCCCAGCGACTGGTCGCTTAGAAAAACAGCACCTCTCTTTTCCGATTTCTTTAACAAACAGCCAGCTGCTACAATAGGACTACCGAATTGCTGTAGAGTGAGACCTCTGCTTCAGTAGCTTTTGAGCTGCCAGCAATTTGGTTGGCCACCCCATCCAACACTTGCTTTCTCCTCTCCAGCACAGACCAGGCATCGTCAACCTTGAAAAAGTGCAGATTTGGCTGTGTGGCTGGTTGGAGTGCTAAACCTGTCTCTGCTGAGATTGCAGTTGTTTGAGTTGCTGGACCAGTTGTTTGTGTCTGAGTTGAATCTGTTCCTCCTTCTTCACGTGTCTCTCCAGATACTGAACCTCGCAGATGGTGGCGCTGCCTCTGCCCTCCACTCTGATGGAGTCTTTGTCCACTGACTTCGGCAGCTTCTTCACTATTGCTTCGTTGGTGCCTTTCTGAACCAATCAATCACATAGAATGTGAGAGCACACGGAGACACCAGAACACCTTCAGTTTTAGCTCCACCAGTCGCTTTACTTCTGCGCGGTCGGCATAGACGGTGACACTCTTGCACGGCAAACCGCTCGCTTCTACCGTATGCACTTCAGTCATTCTTCTTTTGATTCTGAACACATTCTTTGTCATCAGGTTTGAGGTTAAAACCGTCACCTGTAAGAAGGAATTGTCTTCCTCAGCCAGCGCAGCAAACCAAGCTCAACCAATGCCGAAGCTGAGCAAAGCAGGTTAGAAGACAGATTCGATTCGGTTTGAAAAGCGAAAGACGTTGTTTGTCGAGTTTATAAACATAAGAAACAGAGCTTTCTAACCGTTTCTTCTATCAACAGAGAGAAGGCGCGATGGATGAGCAACTGTTTGCAGGCGCCGATCCGATATTAAAACTGAATGACGTGGAAAGACCAAAACCGTTAGTAATATACGGGACTGTGAATCACGCCAACATTTCTTTTAGAAATTTCAGACAACAGAAACACGATGAGATGCGATTACGAAATGCCATGGCATGGGCCACTGTAGTACAGTAGATGCTAGACGCCAATAAGAAGTGCCTTCCTTTATCCATCGATACGGATGTTGGCGTGAGTTTTCCCGTGGTTTGTGTATTTGACGCACACGACGCTTTTCTGCACAAAATTTGGAAAAAGATATCTCCTCTTTGTTTTTCAGCGAGTAAAAGTTGTTGCAATTGTATATCTGCACCTGAAAATAGTATTTTTTGTTGATAATGCTGGTCGAGTTTTGCTGATAAACCTTCGCTCTGACGTTTTCTATTTTGATTTTTTTTGCCCAGATCTCATCATCCTCCTACCTACTTTTCACCTAGTCATAAGAAAATTCAGCAAAATTCGCCTTCAAAAACGCGTTTAAAAGGCATTGCAGGCGGCATTTTTAATGCAAAAACACGCGGTTTTTAATGCTTTTTCGGTCCAAATAGCCATGTTTCGCCCCAGAATCCTAAAAAAGGTCGACAAAACCTACTTTTTACCCCAAAAGAAGGTCGACAAAATCCATCTTTGGACCCACAAAAAAGGTCGTCTGTCTGTCTTCTTCTCACTCTCCTCCTTTTCATTAACCTACTGCCCTCACTACACGTTCATCTGAGTTAAATCGAGAAAATTGAGAAAATGTAAGCCAACGGCTTCAAATCGAGACTATGTACATGCACGACGTGTGCTGTACGTAAAAACAATTAAAATTATGGCCACTTCACTGATTTCTGCACTTTACAAAATTATGTAATAAAATCGCCAACCCCCTCCCCCACCCTAATAAATAGTAATAATCATTTGGCGAACCCTCCTTCCCCTCATGCGATTACGTAATTTTTTTATATATACGTATGACCGTATTGTGAAATTCTGAACCATGTCTGCCGCTGTTTTCAGAGTAACGGAGTCACCAGGTCGAGAGGTAACAGTACCCAGTATGTTTTTGGCACACATTCGAACGATCGATTCTTGGAATCTTGACTGCAACAACGCTGTTTTCCGCAATTTCGTCATTTCTTCGTCGCATGTGGTCAAAATTTTCATCCCCCCACCGAACGAAAATTGGAAAGATGCAAAATGTGTAAAGTAGAAAAGTCGTCCCAACCCAACACGTTAGAAAGTCAAAATATGCCATACATGTAACAGGTCATCCGCCGAAGGGATAGGCGGGTTGGGGGTCTGGCGAAGGGCCGGGGCTCTGAGCCCAAATTTTCGGAGGGGGTTGGGCACTAAGAAACGCTCAAAAATCGCAAAAAATCGCTGAAATACAGGTAAAAAGTGCTGTTTTACAGGCGATTTTGGTAATTTTTGTGTCTGAAATTGCAAGAAATTAAAAAATTGGCTCAAAAACTTACTTGCCTGAAAAATCGGAGGGGGGGTCGGAAAAATCGTCTCGGTGGGGGGCATACATGTCGTTGGGGGTGTAAAGGGGGGCCGGACCCCCCAATCCCGATTTTTCGGCAAAAGTCCCCCCAGCGGATTTTGGGGGGACCTGAAAACCCACTTTTGGATTCCAAAGTAAAGAAAATTTTAGCCCAGACAATACATTCTGCAGCACAAAATTGGGTTTTCGCCTACCCTACAACCCAAAACAGGGTTTTGTAAGGCTTAGAAATCCGAAATAGGGTTTTTAGACTGCTTAGAAACCCTGATTAGGGTTTTTAGGTTACTTGAAAACCCTAAACAGGGTTTTCAGGTTACTTTTAATCCCTGATTAGGGTTTTCAGGTTACTTTCAAACCCTGATTAGGGTTTTTAGGTTACTTATAAACCCTGATTAAGGTTTTTAGGCTGCTTTGAAACCCTAAACAGGGTTTTCAGGTTACTTTCAAACCCTGATAAGTGTTTTTAGGTTACTTTCAAACCCTGATTAGGGGTTTTAGGTTACTTTCAAACCCTGATTAGGGTTTTAGGTTGCTTGGAAACCCTAAACAGGGTTTTCAGGTTACTTTTCAACCCTGATTAGGGTTTTCAGGTGACTTTGAAACCCTAAACACGGCTTTAACCTTTAACACTGGCTAGAAAGCCTAGAGAGGGTTTTTAGGTTGATTAGAAACCCTAAACAGGGTTTAAGAACTGCATTCAATCACTAAATAGGGTTTTTTTAGTAATCCTGTAAGTCAAAACAGGGTTTTGCGCGTGCCTTAGAATCGAAATTAGGGTTCTCTGAACTATTTTTAGTCAATATAACGCATTTCAATCTGTATTTTATCGCTGAAACTCATATTCAATACGTATTTTGAGCGCAAAACAGCTTTTTATTACATTCATTGTTTCAATATTCGGTTTTTAAGGCATTTTCTTCAACCTGAACAGGGTTTTCAAGGCATTTTTAATGCAAAAACAGGGTTTTTAACGCTTTTTCGGTCCAAATAGGGTTTTGAAGCCATTTTCGCCCCAAAATCTGTAAAAAAGGTCGACAAAACCCACTTTTGGACCCCAAAAAAATGTCGCAAAACCCACTTTGGACTTGGTCCCAAAACCCTATTTGGGATTTGAAAAAGGTCCCCCCACGGAAAAACCCAGCGACATGTATGGTGGGGGGTCCCTATCCGGGGGTTTGGCCTAAGCCGGTGGGGGCAGACCCTCCTGTTACATGTATGACTACGAGCACTGTTACAGCGCTTAAAATAATGGTAATCTAATATTTCATGTTTTTAATTATTAGAAACAGACTTAGTGCTGTTCTATTAGCTGTGTAGTACGTACAGTATGTAAATTGTAACGTAGTGTAGGTACGACAGTAAATCTTTTCAGCTCAGCATAGGCCACAGTGGCGTCTTGGCCACGGGGTAGTTTACGCTATCCCGTGTGGCACGGCGGCCCCGGAATCTGTGACAGCGGTTGTTTCTGGGTTCGAAACCAGTCGAAGCGACTGGAAGTAGTCGACGTAAAGCCCAACCCAGACCGCCGACAGCCGGTGATGGCCAGTAGGTAAATGGGAACCGAACCGGCGCTGCCGCTGCACCTATTGGCAGCAAAGGGGAGGGTTGTTTGTAGACAGGGTACCCCATTGAAGGGCTCTGAAAAGAAGGGGTGTCCTGAGCTGTCCGAAAGGACAGTGGAACTCATAAACAAACAAAGGACACATTTTTTATGTCTCTAGTACCGTATCTACTGCATATCAAGTTGTTGCTGTTGTATTTTTTGCCGTTGCACGGCCCAACTTTACAACCAATAACCGCCTTCGGGAAAGGTCAAAACCAGTAAGTTGTGCGCAAATAAATGGACTTTACACATATCTTTGCAAGTTTATGGCAGTCGGCGCCTGATTTTAATTGACTGTCGCTCTACTCTCACACTGACACTTTGTTTCCACCCACCTACTCTACAGTACACGCGTAATGTACGCATGTAAACCAGGGACACTCTAGACTAGACCGCTATAGCTATGTACCTCCGCTAAGTAAAGTATCCTGGGTGCCGGAAGCTTGGTACAGCTCGCTTTCTTTCCTATGGAGTTGGGTAGGAGGAATCTGTCAAAATAAGAGAAACGACGAAGTTGTACTGAAACTTTCTAGTTTATGGCCAGCAGAACACTGTTCGAAAGCGTTTTAAAGGCAATGTTTCAAAATTAGATTGCCCTGGTTGGGCAGCGGCCAAACCAGGCACCATCAAACTTATACATCCCCATTATAAAATCGTGGATACACCACTGATCTCGTTCAACCGTGCTGCATTATTATGCGTATCCGACTTCAAGGTCCTGAACGATTGTTAGAAGTTTTAACTTTTACCTATTTGGACTTTTTGACCCCGCACCGGCTAGGTCCTCCTGGATCAGGAAGACGCTTTCTTATTTCAGGCCAATTTTTGCTCAATTCACGAATAATGATCCGTTTTCTAGCTGCAGCTTTATGGACCAAAATGCTAATTGGTAACCATTTCTGAGCGATCTCTAGTACTCGAACGCTCCCCTCCGTATTTTGGCTCAAACGCCTCAATTGAACTCTAGGACTCACTTGAACATCAGTTTTACCAAATGGGCAGACACTCGTACTACGTAGCTGACACAGTCAAATAGAGAGAAAATGAAATCAATTTCAGTTTGTCCTCAGTTGAAGTTGATGTTTCTGACGGGTCGAACGAGCTACAGTATCCGGTCAATTTGTGGATGCGTTATACCAGGCCGTACAAGACAGAAAGCAAAGATGATTGTCGACTGACGACATAAAGGTAGGTAGTCAAGAAACGCGAACTAAGGCCGGTGATTTCGCGCATCCCAGCAGACCAAAACGAAGTCGATCTAGCGCGAATAACCGGTCATCTATGCAATAAATGGCCTTCGGTATGTAGGTGTCAACTTTTTTTTATTCAGAGGCAAATCGTGCCCGGCCTGTGGGTATGTCGGCGCTTTTCCAAACTAAAGTAGCCAATCGGATGTGACACCTATTTTAAACTCGGTTTTATGTGCATCGGGTAAATATCTTCAGTATGGCGGCGAAAGAGAAAATGGGCGACTTTCTGCGCAAACTTACTGCCAAAGCGTTCTATTCTCTCGGAAACACGGTCGGCCGATTCAGCTGGATTTTTATTCTAATTACCCTGCTAGCCACTACTCTATTGGGAGTGGGACTGACCCAGTTCCGCGAATTGAACGACGTAAAAGTTCAATTCACTCCGCTAAACGCTCCTTCCAACTACGAAAGCGTTGTGGCCGACCAATTCTTCTCCAAGAAAAGCGCTAAAGATGGCGCTTCGGTTATTGTTACCGCTTCGGACGGCGGAAACATGTTCCGCCCGGATTACATCAATTCTACACTGGAGTTTCTCGATTTTCTACAGTATGGAATACAAGTCGATGTCCAAAACACTACCTATGCTGTAGCCGATTTGTGTCAAAAGTTCTGCCAGGAAAATGCCGCTCTAAAACTGCTGCTAAAAGCGATTAATTCGGACACGGCCAAAAATAACCCCAACGTTCGCTTCACCTATCCCACGATGGAATGGCTGACGGCAAGAATTTTTATCGGAGACCGTGTTCTGGGCGTGAAAACCGACAAATCTGGCCGGATGCTATCGGCCGAGGTGTTTGTGCTGCGAATTTTCGTGCCCTCTAATCCATTCTCAAAAGCCGTTTTCTCGCAGTGGAAGCAGATGCTAGGAGAAACGTGTAAAGAGCCATTTGAAAATAGACTAAAATTGTGGTACCAAACACACGAATTTGTCAGTTCAGAGATTCGGCGCACCGGTATTACTGCCGCCCCATATTTGGGCATCAGCTTCTTGCTTATCTTCGTCTTTACAGTAATATCAACCTCCAGGTACTGTAAGTTGTCCCGGACCGTAGCTTATGAAAATTCAAAGATTATTTTTAGACTCGACTGCGCTCGCAGTAAACCACTGACTGCCATTGCCGGAGTAATCAGTCCGATTTTGGCCACAATATCGTCGTTTGGCCTGTTATTTTGTTTGGGAGTCAGTTTTCAGCCGATTGCAATTATCAGTTTATTTCTGATTATGGCCATCGGCGTAGACGATGTTTATTTGATGGTACATAGCTGGCACAAAACCGACCCCAAGCTGGAAGTGCCGGCCCGACTGGCCGAAACCATGGTTAATTGTGGACCGTCGATTACTGTAACCTCGTTGACCAATGGACTGTCTTTTGCCATCGGTGCCACCACGCCCACTCCTGCTATTCGCGCTTTTTGTCTTTTTACCGCTACTTCAGTTGCTATTGCTTATGTATTTCAAATTACTTTCTTTGCCGCCATTTTGGCCCTAAGCGGCAGGAACGAACGCGGTTGCGGTACGGTCTCCATTGGCAAAACTACGGTCGTATATTGGAATAAGAGATTTGCCGAATTTTTGCATGCTTTTGTGCGGTTTATTTTAAGTTTCTGGTCTCGAGCCGTACTGATTTTGTTGCTAATTATCCACTTGACACTCGCTGTTTGGGGCTGCACGAAGCTGAAAGTGAATTTAGAGCCGCAGAAACTTTTGTTATCCGACTCCCCGGTGATTAAAATGATGGAAATTGAGAAAAAGTATGTACAGACCTCGAGTACGCCTTTGGTTATTATTGTCAACGATCCGGGCGACCTCCGTCTTAATCAAACCAGAGAGAGACTGGCGAGTTTGGCAGATGAAATTGAAAAGTCTCATCCTTATCACATGGTCGGCAGAGATTCGACCTTTTTCTGGCTTCGCTCTTTCATTATTTACTCGAGTTTTTTCCAAAAACCATTTTCCTACAAACTCGTGCCCCGGTTTTTGGATGGCTCCGACAACGACCACTTTGCCGAGTTTATGATCACTAATATGACCGCTTGTGAACTGGACCTGCCGGAATGCATAGAAAAATGCGCCTTTCTCACTTACTACACCAATCTAACCGGCGGATGGCCTGTGCAAGTAAAACTGTTGGATAGCTGGCGGAAATTAGCTGGTCAGTATGCTGATTTTAACGTCACCATCTACCAGGACAGCAGTTATATTGTGGATCAAGTGGCATCGGTGGGTCCTATCACGAGAAATACAGTAATTATTACCATTGCCTGCATGGGAATCATTAGTTCCGTTTTTGTGCTTGATTTCGCTTGTGTCTGCTGTGCTATGGCTGCTGTGTTGAGTGTGAATCTGGGCGTTTTCGGATACCTTGGACATTGGGATGTCGACCTGGATCCTATCTCTATGGCAGCGGCGCTGATGGCTGTTGGCTTTTCGGTTGATTTTGCAGCACATATTACATATCATTTCTGTAACTGCAGAAAGAAGGTAAGACAGACAGACAGACAGACAGACAGACAGACAGACAGACAGACAGACAGACAGACAGACAGACAGACAGACAGACAGACAGACAGACAGACAGACAGACTGACTGACTGACTGACTGACTGACTGACTGACTGACTGACTGACTGACTGACTGACTGACTGACAGACAGACAGACAGACAGAGTTTAATTTTCTAATTCAGGATTTATCTGATCGGTTGTACATTTCTCTGAGGTCAGTAGCATGGCCCAGTGTTCAAGCGGGTGTGTCTACAGTTCTTTGCTGCGGTGTAATGGCCATTCACCAATCTTACATGATCATTACGTTCGTGAAAACAGTTTTTGTGGTAGTATCGTTGGGTCTGGCACATGGACTGTACGTGCTACCGGTGCTTCTAACGCTCTTTTCTTTTGATACACAAACCATCAAACACATCAACTGTGCCAGCAGTGCGAAGGAACAAGCTCGTAAAGAAGAGCAGCAATTTTGATAGACGGTGTGTGGCAATTTTCAACCTAATATTAATTATCTATGTTCCTATTTCTACTCCGACTGTATCAGTCTGCAGCAGCTACAGTTGTGCTTTGGTTTTGAGTTTGCTTTAAGTGGAGGGAGAACAGCCGAGCCGAGTAATATAAAATTAAAACACCAGTGACACTTCCGATGTTTGCAGTTGAGCTGAAAACAAAAATGAAGGAAAGTAATCCGAGTAAGAGCTCAACACCGCACCTGGTCCGAAAAATCAACTTCTTGCAGTTCTAACTGTTGTAGACAGCCTTACTTAATGCAATTGTAAAAACAAGTTTTCAAGCCTTTCTTATTCAAAATACGCCTATTTGATACAGTAGATGCATTGTACAATTGGCAAAACAGGTATTAGGTACTGTTGGCAAGTCCGACTTGAACCTGGACTTATTAATAGGTTTTTAACCTGAAATCTGTGGACTTGAACCTGAACCTGAACCTATTTTATTTCAGCCGGACTTGAACCTGTTTCGTTTTACTGGACTCACTCAATAGGTTCAAAATTTGAGTGAAAATTTAGGCAAAATTTGTCAAATTTTCGGTTGGATTGCACAACATTTTCATGATTTCTTGTTTTTACACCGATTTTTCAAATGAAAGGAAAAAGAATTTGCCCCATAAAATATGGTTTTGTTTTAATTTAGAGGGAAAAGGAAAGTGGGGGAAATTAATTTGATGGGGGGTTTGTGGGTTTGGGGGGGGGGGGTTTGGGGTGGGTTTTTACTAGTATTAGGCACAGATGCAACAAACTCTTAACTTGCACTCTGTAGCAACTGCGATTGTTTTGTTAGTACTGTTGTTTGATTATTGTGTATACACATATTGAAAATTCCGATACACATTACCATGCACAAACAATACTCAAAATGTGTATTTTTGTTGTGTTTTGTTGAATGTGTATACACAAATTACCATACACATTTGACAGTAAATGTGTATACACATACACATTCGGAAAATCCAGTAGCAAGCAACAGTAACTGTTAGACTGATGTTGTTGTAAGTTTTTGTCCTTTCGGACTAGAAGTAACCAACTGCTATAGAGCAGGGAAGATACAAAGGCCCGGCATCCTCCTCAACAACAACCCTCCCCTTTGCTGTCGGTGTGTGCAAGACAGCTAAGAAGGTTTGGTCCCAATTTGTAGTGATGAATTGCCTTCACAAAACAGTGGACGAACAATGAAGACATAAAGTGAGCGTCCGGCGTTCAGAACAAACAGGTGAGTCTGCCCGCCTATACCAAAACTACAGCATGCTTCGGATCCAGTGGCGTATCCAGGATTTTGGAAAGAGGGGTGTAAAATTTTGAAAGTGCCTGGTTGGGCCGCTGCACAACCAGGGTAAGAAAATTTAGCAAAATTAGCCTTCAAAAACGCGTTTAAAACGCATTCCGAGCTTAAAATTAACAGAAATTACAAGTTTTAGTAGTTTTAAAATGGCCTGGTTGGGCTTCTGCCCGACCAGGGCGAGAAAATTTTGAAAATTTGGCTTTCAAAAACGCATTTAGAAGGCATTCTGAGCACAAAATAGACAGTTTTAGTACATAATTCATTAGTTTCTTATATTTTGACAGAGTTTTTCTTCCTACCTTCACCGCAAAGGGGGGGTGTACACACCCTACACCCCCCCCTGGATACGCCACTGTTCGGATCTGAGACCCACGCCCTACGATTAATCTGGGACGCAATTTTTGGGCTAATTTTTTACAATTTAGGCACGAAAATTAATATAATTGTCTGTATATCAGCCCTTTTTAGCTGTATTTGAGCCCACATTAGCGTTTCGTATTGATTTTTAGCCGGAAACTATGTACGAAGCAGGTTTTAGTACTCTATGTACGTCCGCAGGAATTTGGGCTCAGGGTCAGGATCTACAACTTCGTTCCCCTTAGGCGGATGACCTTTTGTTACTTGTATGTCTCAAACAGTATTCACACTCCACTCTACAGTAACCTTAACCTTGGTACAACAGCAACAGCAAAGCTATTACACAAAAATGCAAAAGGCCAGAGGAAACCACCAATGAGTGCCAATGCTGCAACTGCGCAACTCCGCCCATAAAACTAAACTGGGCCTTTTTTAAACAGAAAAACGCAGGACTGGTTGCAGTGCAGGTCGCAGTTAAAACTGAAAGATCAAGTGATATCGGCACAGAGTAAAATACAACGTGTGCTCTAACGAAAGTTTTTTGTATTTTCTCGCTCTGGCCATCAACGATTAGCCGTTGATATCAGGCCAACAGACGTACCTTTTTGTTTGCATCCGATCCAATCCGATTTGCGGGGGGCCTTACGGCCTGCGATCAGACTCGAGGTCTATTCCGCTACGCCCGTGATTCGTCATCTCGGACGTTGCCCTCCTTTCA
This sequence comes from Sabatieria punctata, assembly GCA_030248155.1. Taxonomy (NCBI): domain Eukaryota; kingdom Metazoa; phylum Nematoda; class Chromadorea; order Araeolaimida; family Comesomatidae; genus Sabatieria; species Sabatieria punctata. Next base: position 83,059 of record JASANB010002574.1, read on the forward strand.
CTACCAGCCACTCCTAGCCATGCTACTGGGCGCCGGTCACCAGGAGGGCGGCCGGCGTGTCGATGCCATGATGCTGACAGCTCCCGACGGCCGCCGGTGCCCCATATGCCAGAGGGCTCCCGGCATAGTTGGTTTCTCAGACAGCTTCTTTCTGACATCGTAGATCTTCTTCCCAACGCGGCATGCCTTGTGGAGTGGCTTCGGTGCAACGGCAGATCCAGTCGGTTCCCATTTTACCTACTAGCTGTCACCAGCTTTCGGTGGCCTGGGTGGAGCTTTATGCCGACGACCAACTCTTTGCGGCAAGAAACTTGCCGCGCCGAGAGGATGAGCGCGCGACGTCGCGCACAGTGGCCATGCGGCCTAAACCACTACACCAACTGTGCCGACTTTGTTTGGCATTCGAATCGGTTGAGATTTACGGTTGCTACTGCAAAAAGTCTTCTGGGTTGTTTTAATCACTGTTTGTTCATTACCAAAATCTGTGTTTCAAATTTGATGCCAGATATTTCAGGAACCAAGCAGAATATCTTAATGAAAATTACACCAACCTGTCAAGAATTTATTTGTCTTTCTTTCAAAAAAGATTCATTCAAATCGGTTGAGATTTGCGGATGCCACAGTGAAATATCTGCTGGGTTGGCTTTTTTACGCACCCTGTACTTTTCGAAAAGTCACACAAAAGTAGCAGCATCGTGGTCGCGCATGTCAGGCGGCCAGATAGTAGTGCAGCTTAAATTTCTAAAATCCCTGTAAGCTGTATTTGATCCCTAATTAGCGATTTTTGATGATTTTTAGCCGGAGATTGCGATTTTTGAGCGTTTTTAGTGCCCTTCCCCTTCGGCGGATGACCTGTTTGTTACATTTACATATGTATGGTCTGTACGATCGATTCTTCAAAATCGGCCTACATTTTTGTAACTTTGAGCCTTTGCAGACCACAAAGAGTCTTGGACGATTTTTTCTACCTGGCCTAAAACTAAAATCACGGCCCCTCGAAAATCGCGATTTTGCCAGTTTTTGGCCAAGAGCATGACATACCAACTTCAAAACATCGTAACTCTCTTTTATCCGGACCGATTTTGGTCTGGTATAGCTTTTTAATAAAAAGATAATTGTACCCTCCCCTCTATCAATCAATATGGGGCCGTCCATAAACGACGCCGTTCCAAAATCCCGATTTTTCGGACCCCCCTCCCCCAAAATCGCCTTGCGTCGTTTCTTGGGGACCCCTCTCCCTACGGCGACGTCGTTTTCGGTTTACCCCCGCCCCCGAAAAAAGGGCAGTACATACAGTACTGTCACGTTTTCTTGTTACCGTACAGTGTTGTGGCTTGAGTGGCAGGCTGTCTCAACAAATGCGGTTTATCGGTGGCCGAAAAAAAAAAAGCAGGACTAGCAACAATGACAATGACTGGCCGGGAGTGGATCGGTATCGGTGCCAGTCATAGCAGACATCTAATATAACCGAGGGGTGACACCTCTATAAAACACCATAGTATGTAAATACTTGAATCACACCTGAAACGTGTACACACAATCATACAATACATACGTTGTATGTATACTCACTCACACGACACCACCCCCCTCCTCCAGAGAAGAGGCGGTGCACCGACAGAACAAAACTAGACAGAGCGACGATATCAGATATCATAAATTAGTCTTCTGGGAGGCTGAATGTCCTGCCGGTTTCTAAGGTTGTATCGCCGCTGCGGAGGTGTGAAGTACGGTGTTCCTGGCTGAGGTGCTGGCTGTTGTGGAGGCCCTTGAGCCCGTGGCATTCGTCCTCCAGCCGCTTCATCCTCAAATTCTGACAGCATATCATCTTCCACCATGGTTGGCGCAATGTAGTGTCTTTTGCAGCGCCTTGCATTGACAATCTGCCCATCTTCCAACCGATAGGTCCAGTAGCCCAAGACCTCCGTGACCGTCAGTGGCTTGGTGTATGGCGTTTGACCCTTGCGCACTTGCACAGCTGGTCGTTTCACGCGCACCTTCTCCCCCTTCCGATAAGGACCAGGGTATCGGAGTTTGCCAATGAGCTTGCGATCAATTGGAGTGTCTGGCTTTGGACACGTTGTCTTGGTAGGAGTGACAGCATCTTGTGATGGTGGCAGTGTTGCGAACTGGAATGGTAATCGAGCCTGACGGTTGAACATCAGCTCTGCTGGACTCTTGCCTTGACCCAGTGGAGTAGCACGATAACTGCCCAAAAAATCGCAGGTGACTGTGTCCCATTGCTGTCGAGTAGGGTCTGCAGGCAGAGTCTCGATGATGCCCTTGAGTGTGCCATTGAATCGTTCTACCAGTCCATTCCGTTCAGGACTGTAGGGTGTGATTCTCATGTGGGAATTCACGACTGGCTAGGTAGTTGACAAACTCGTAGCTGGTGAATTGAGGACCGTTGTCACTCAAAATCTGCGAAGGGTGTCCATAGCGAGCGAACACGTCCTTGAGCAGTTGATAATGGTGGAATAGTGAGTCCTCAGTCCACAGTGTCTCAGGGAAGCTGGAATGTAATCGATGAGACAACGCAGTATCCACGGCGTTGGGTGATTGGCAAACCGACCAGTGATGTCGATAGCAGTCAGTCAAGGAGTTGTAGGTCTTGGTCGCTCCTGAACTGGTTGCTTGACACGTGGGGTGGACTTGGAACTTTGCTCACAAGGTTGACACAGCTTGACCGTCTGAGTGGCTTGTGAATCGATTCCCGGCCACCAGTAAGTTGTTCTGAGCAATCGCTTCATCCTGTCAATCCCAGGGTGACCCTTGTGCGCAAGATGCAAAATCGTTTGCCACATCGCCTGAGGAGCCACAATTCTGCCTTCTCTGGTGACACAACCATCCTCCATAGAGAGGGTGTCCCAGACTGACTTGTAGGGTTGTATTGACAGCGGCAATTGCTTCTTTGGCGTTCCAGCCTTCAGGTGCTTGATGACTAACTGCAGAGACATATCTCGAGCAGTTGTCTGTTGTAGGCAGCGCCAGGTCGGTCCCTTTGGTGTTTCTGCCACAGCGTGAAGTGCACGCACATATGGGTCAGGCACACCCACATGCTGATGGAGAGCTTGGCCTGCGCATGCCGAGTAACCAACTCTGCAAGGAAACGTCAGAACGTCCTTGGCACTGCGCGACCTGCAGTTTGACTCAGGAATCCTGCTGAGTGCATCAGCAACAACGTTTGCTTTTCCAGGTGTGTGCTGCACTGTGTAGTTGAACACGCTGAGTCGCTCAAACCACCTCTCGAACTTGCCACTCTTGCGACCAGTTCCATACTGCTTCAGAAGGGAAGTGAGTGCTTGGTGGTCTGTTCTGAGCGTGAAGTGACGGCCCAACAGGAACTTTTCCCAGTACTCTGTGAAGTACACTGCAGCTAGTGCCTCTCGCTCACTGGCAGAGTAGTTCCGTTGGCGCTCATCCAAGGTATGGCTGCCATAGGCCACTGGTCTCTCAGTGCCATCTGGTTGTATCTGACTCAGAGTGGCGCCAATACCACAATCACTTGCATCTGTAGTGAGGATCGTCTTCCTGTTGGGATCAAACAGGGCCAATCGTAGATCCTTGGACACAACTTGCTTGAGACTGTTGAAAGCCTTCTGCTGTTGAGTGCCCCAAATGAACTTCACATACTGCTGGTTCGTCTTGCCCGTTTTGCTCTTGGCCTTTCTTGTGAGAGCTCGCAGAGGTTCTGCCATCTGGTGGAGGGCTGGAATGTACTCTGACTGGTAATTCAGCATCCCCAGAAATCGTTGCACTTCCTTGGTGTTCTTTGGCACAGGAAAGTCGATGATTGGCTGTAGGTTCTCCATAGCAGGCTTGATCTTTCCATGTGACACAATGCGACCCAGAAACTTGATTTCAGGCTGGCCAAATCTGCATTTCTTCAGATTGAGTCGAAGGTTAGCTCGATGCAGTTGATCCAACACTTGCATGAGAATCTGGTCGTGAGTCTGCTTGTCTGGTGCATTGATGATGATATCATCGACATAGGGAGTGCACCCAGGTATGTCTTGAAGAAGCTCGAAGATGAACTTCTGTGCCACAGCCCCAGCATCACAGAGTCCCATGGGCAACCTGTTGTACTGAAACAGGCCCAGTGGAGTGATGGTAGCAGTCAGCGACTTGCTGTCCTCATGTAGTTCAACGTTGTGGTAGAACTTGACCAAATCCAAGCTGGAGAAAATCTTGGATTTCGCGAGGTGCTGGTGAACATCTCTGATGTTTGGAAGTGGGAACCTCACTGGCTTTACAAACTTGTTGAGGCGCGTAAAATCGGTGGTCACTCGAACTGAACCATCTGGCTTGTCTGCAGCAACCATTGGGTTGACACAAGTGGCCCGATCAACCTTGGTCCAGATGCCCAGGTCTGCCAATTCTTGAATTGCCTTGAGTGTCCCCGCCTGCCTGTAGATTGGAATGGATCGAAGCTTGCACTCATATGGCTGCATGCTGGGTTCCAACTCAATTCGATGCTTGAGGTTGGGAATGAGACCCATTCCTGGACTGAGAAGACTAGGGAACTGCTTAGCAATGAGCTTGTGGTAGTCCCTCTGCGATCCAGCTCCGGCTCCTGCTGCCTCCACACCGGGTGAGGGTTGTTGATGTGTCATCTGTTCCTTCACAGTGCAAACTGTGAGATCCTGACCAGAGAGTTGCAGGTTCAGAGCCTGGATGCAGTCCTTGCCTAGCACAGCGCTACACTGAGCTGGCAAGATGTAGAATTTGGCTTCTGTTGATCGGCCATTGAAGGTGATTGTACAAGGGAACACCCGCATAGTGCCCTTGATAGTGGTGCAGTCAAAGTTGCGAAGCTGGCAGTCAGTAGGTGTAGACTCCAAGCCCGGGAAGAGATCCCTGACCATTGGCTCTGGCAGTCCTGAAATGTCGGCTTGACTGTCCACAGCACAGGTGACCATCCTGGGTGGTTGGCTAGGCGGTTTGACTTGCACTACCAACCGAAAATCCTGTTGCTGTACAGCACCAACTCTGATACCCCCAACTGACTTGGTTGAAACAGGACTCTGACGGGTTCTCTGCCGACAGACTGACTCAAAATGGCCCATCTTGCCACAGTGGTTGCAGGTCTTGTCCTTTGCTGGACACTGCTTCCACGTTTGGTGCCTGTTTCTGCCACAGTAGCTGCATTTTGATCCCTGCTGTGACTGCTTATTCTGACCACTACCCCACCTCTTCTTCTTTCCACTTTGCGTTGACTTCTGTTTGTTGACTGCGGCAACAGTGGAGTTGACTGGTTTTGCGGTCTCCTCGATGGCTGCTTGATCGGCTTTGGCAGTTTCAGCTGCCTGGAGAAGGTTGAAAAATTCATCCAGGTCTGGTTCTGGTTTGGCTAACAGCTGTTCCTGCAGTGGCTTGTATGTAGACCCAATTGCACACACGAGTTGAAGTGCCAAAAAGTAGTTGCCGTTCTTGTTCTCCAGACTGCACTGTTGTAGCGATCGTCTGAGGCGACACAACAGTTCGTTGGCTGTTTCCCCGGGGTAATGTTGGATGGATGTGAAATCCTTGTACGCCCGAACTGTCGATCGTTTGGTTTTGAACAGCTTGGTCAGCTCAGCTCGGTAGTGCTGGTGTGGTGTAGTAGCCCGATCCATGGTAACAGTATCCCTGAAGCGCCGTATGGCCTCAGGTCCCAGTCGGCTGGTGATTGCTGAGTTTTTAGCATGGTCGGACATCTGTTGATTGAGCCTCATCTCTTGTTGTTCCACCCACAGGTCCATTTCGAAAATGAAGTCCTCCCACGATCGTGTTGGCTCTGAATGGCCGGCTGGCCAAAACGGTTGAAGATCTGGGATGCTCCATCCTCGCCGGTTGTCTGCAGTCGGGACACCATTGTGTCCTACTGCTAGCTGCTCATCCGCCATCTGACACGTGTCCACAACCAATAATGCACGGTGCGTTGGTGTGACGCTGCTACTCTTCTGGCCGGAACGAAGATGCGAAGACGGTACTCAAACTCGCGACCGAGATGAGTCGTCTTTTTTCTCTGCCGCCGAAAAAAAACGCGTTGCCCTCTGGTATGAGTGTGAATTGACCGCCGGTGGAGAGTGACTCGACCGTCTGATTGTTGCCGTCCACACTGAGTCGAATTGACACCGATCGTCTGCCAATGTTGTGGCTTGAGTGGCAGGCTGTCTCAACAAATGCGGTTTATCGGCGGTACCGCACGGTAACAATAATAATCAACAGGCAGGACTAGCAACAATGACAATGACTGGCCGGGAGTGGATCGGTATCGGTGCCAGTCATAGCAGACATCTAATATAACCGAGGGGTGACACCTCTATAAAACACCATAGTATGTAAATACTTGAATCACACCTGAAACGTGTACACACAATCATACAATACATACGTTGTATGTATACTCACTCACACGACATACAGCGCAATCAATTCAATTGAATAAATCCCTACAACCACTCTGTGAAGTTTTTCTGCATGGAGAAACGTTTGACAGAAGGTGCATGAATCGAAAATAACGTAATAGAAGTACCCTAAAATTCCGAAAAAAGCGACGTCGTTTTTTGCTAACCCCGTCCCCCTCCTGGTGCGTCGTCTATCGTCGCATTTCAGCCGACCCCCCTCCCCCTCTGGAACGACGTCGTTTATGGACGGCCCCTATGCAAAAAGGTATAAAAAGGTGGATTTTTCAAAAGTTATTTTGAATTTGGGAGGCTATATCTCAAAAATGAATATGCTTAATATCAAAAGATAATACCAGATTCGAAATCTGCACGCAATTCTGCGTCTGATGGTCATATTGTTTACTTTAAAAGCTGGTACCATCTACAGTATGTACAGGGTCCGCCAAAAAAAAACAACCCCGCAGTTTTTTTACTGTAGCAACAGCAACTCTCGAGCGATTTCAATGAATCTTGTTTTAAATGAAAGATAAATAAATTCTTCAAATGTGGTGTGGTGACCGAATGTGGTATAAAATGACTGCTGACGATCTCTTGATTATTAGTTTACAATGGACATCTATTGTAATTACTGCGTGCTATATTCAGCTTCAGCTTTTAGCTAATACGTGTTTTTGGTTACGGAACTAACTAATGCTGTAAAGCGTGCGCACCTAAATTTTAAATCTTTCACAAATATGACCAACTGCGGTAACAAACAACTGCTTTTGACTGGTACATTATTGTTTTATACACCAGCACATGCACAATCAATTACTACAATGTACATTTAATCTTAGCATACATGTAACAGGGGGGTCTGGGGGTTTGCCCCCCCCCCACCCGACTTAGACCACACCCCCCCCCCCCCCGAGACGATTTTCCCGATCCCCCCTCCGATTTTTCTGCCAAGTAATTTTTTTAGCAAATGTTTGCCATTTTTTGCAATCTCAGACACAAAAATTGTAAAAATCGCCCGTAAAACAACACCTTTTTAGCTGTATTTCAGCCAAAATTAGCGATTTTTAGGCGAAAAATTGCGATTTTTTCGATTTTTGAGCGTTATTTGTGCCCAACCCCCCTCCCAAAATTTGGGCTCAGACCCCCCGGCCGGCGCCAAACCCCCCAACCCCCCTCCCCTTCGGCGAATGACATGTATGAATCTTAGCATGAAATCTCAGGCGCGCTCTCGTCATATCGACTTACTTCATCAGTTATCGGCCGACTACCCCAGAACCACGTACTTTGAAAGATTGCCGGAAAATAGGCCCCCGCTTCGGCCGCCGTTGAGATTACTGTATTGCCGCGCGCTATGTGGTAAAGTGACGCGGGAGATTTAAAAATAGCTTATGCGCATTGAGTATCTTCGTCCGGTATTCAAAAGGAATTATTGGTAGTGAGTAAAACACAGAAAAAACAAAATAATTAGAAATGTTTTTCTCAAGTTTCGATTGTTCTCTTTCGATGTCGTTTTCAGTTGGTTGAATTCCAGACGAACCTAGCCAAAGTCAAGCGGCAAACGTGTACTCCGGAACTCGTTTGCTGGGTATCTCTGGTGTAGAGCTGTCAACGGCATAAACCGAACCGAACCGAACCGAACCGAACCGAACCGAACCGAACCGAACCGAACCGAACCGATGACCTTCAATGCATAGCGTACAAAACTCTCAACAAACCAATCGCAAAACCGCTGAAATAGGTGCTAACACGGGCAAAAAAGTGCAAACTGCAAACTGGTTCAAAGATTAATTCCAGAAGAATCATGTGGGGTTTGAAAATTGGTATGGGGATGGTTGGTCAAGCTGTAAAGCAAAATAGTCTGAGAGATGTGCACCTAAAAACCCCAACTACCTTTTTTCCAGTAAGGGTTAGTCGTCATGACGTCCTAATTCAATCAAGTGCCACTGAAGTGTTTTTGATGGATGTTGGGCCATCAATAGTCAAGTAATTTTCTGGTTTTCTCCATTAGATGCGCCATGGCCGGTATGTGTGACATCAAACAAAAGCGAGAAAGTAGGATCCTGTCCTCTTGCCGTCGGAGCAGTTATTGCCTGTTTTGTGTTAGAAAGAGACCATCGTTAAAACGCACTGATGCGAGTTTGGCTCGGTTCTCTGGTTTTCGCCGCTTTTCTATGCCATCACGCTTCCGCGTGTGCCTTTCAGGTTGGTGTCGGGGTATACAAAACGAACGAAGTACCTACAAAATTTCTTAGGCACCACTGTATGTGGATCAGCAGTCATGGATTATGAAAGAGATAGCGGGAATAGAACCAGCTGGTGCTTCAATGAGTCAGACAGCTGAAAAGACCGAAAATGCAGCAATTCATACAGAAGAAAGGGTGGAGAAAACGTCGGAAGCAATAGCAGAGACAAAGTCTTCTAAATCAGACAGACGGTCTAAATTGCAGCGAACCTCGGCGAATGACCGCTCCGAATCTTCGGAAGAATATTTGTCCTATTCTGGTGAGAAGAAGTTATTTTAGCAAATTGAATATTGTATTATTGTTTTCAGATGAAGTGGATAATTATTACTATGCGGATACGCCGCTCGGTGAGAAACATGCAGAGTTCAAAGTTTCAAAGGTAAGGTCTTGTTTGATGAGCTGAATACGGTTGAATGAAAGTTAAATACAATGTACTTACCATTGACAGGGCGGTTCAACCATAACCAAAGCTGATGAAGACAATGCAAAGAATTATGAGGTAGATTCTTAACATAGGAATGGCCTGTTTGCATCAGCTTTTTAAGGATTATGCAGGATACGATGAAAGCTGGGAAGAAGAACCATTTGGCACTGGATCACAGGTAAGAAATCAGTATTCAAAACTTACTTCACCCTAAACCTGTATTCGCTATTTCTAATGTAGCTCTTTGCAATGTGTATAGTCACTCGGCAACAAAAAGTAGCACATTTACAATAGAAATGTTATTCTTACACTTTCAGGGTAAAAGTGGATCACAGAACAGAGTTTCTGAAGGAAAATCACAAGGTACGTACATACTATACCAAGGGAACCTATCTGAAGCCCCGTTCGTTTAAATCGTTTACGATTTTCGACGCGGATTTATTGAGTAGATACGGTAGCATGGCAATTTACGGTCCAACCGGGATGCCAGTAAACGCTAACTGACGCAACGACGATGCCGCAAGACGGCTTGCCCCCCTTAGTAGGGGGCTGATCTGTTTAACATAAGCCTAACCATAGGTCTAAAGCTAACCTACGTACAGCTTCCGCTAATAACCGGGCTTCCGATTGATTCCCGTGGTGTAGCAGCAAAAACGCTCCAGTAAAAATATTAAAAGTTTTTTCAGCCACTTCATCAAAGCAAACCACAGAAGCTACAGTATTGGTGATGAAACACATGGACATATACGACTTTGGTCGAGTTCGGCTGAGCACTCTAGCCAAGCTCTCTCCAGAAGCTATCAACCGCTTTCCTCAGCTCAAAGCTCGCTTGCCTTCTTCAATTAGAAACTCCGCACCCACGCCGCCACAAGCTGATGCTGCTCTTGCTCTGCTTATAAACCAGGTCTATTTATTTATTTATTGTTTAATATGACACACAAAATGCTTTTATAACTTCGAATTTTCAAATTTGCATTCCTCCCTTTGTACAGGGTGTATCAAAAAAACAACCCAGCAAAGTTTTTGCTGTAGCAACCGCAAATCTCAACCGATTTGAATGAATCCTGCTTTAAATGAAAGACGAATAAATTCTTGAAAGACTGGTGAAGGCCCTATTAAGATGCGATGCTTAGTTCCTGAGATATTTTCCTTCAAACTCAAAACAGAGATTTTGGCAGTGAACAAGAGCGATTCCGTTGCACTTCACAACAAAACGGATTCCTACTGCTGAGGGGCAACAAGACTTTTACAAATGAAGTAACCAAGCATGTGTGGCACCAGAAAAACCTCGTTACGTTAGCCCTGAGCAGTAGGAATCGGTTTTATTATGAAGTGCAACAGAATAATAAAAAATCGCTCTTGTTCATTGCCAAAATCTGTTTTGACTTTGAGTGCAAATATCTCAGGAACTAAGCATCGTATCTTAATAAAAGCTTCACCAATCTTTCAAGAATTTATTTATCTTTCATATAAAATAGGACTCACTGAAACCGGTTGAGATTTGCGGCTCCTACAGTAAAAAATCTGCTGGGTTGTTTTAATCTCTGTTGTTCACTGCCAAAATCTCTGTTTTGATTTTTAAAGCAATTATCTCAGGAACTAAGCAACGCATCTTAATAAAAGCTACTGCAATCGTTCAAGAATTTATTTATCTTTCATTTAAAGCAGGATTCATTCAAATCGGTTGAGATTTGCGGTTGCTACAGCAAAAAAATCTGCTGGGTTGTTTTTTTTTAACGCACCCTGTACATGAGCAATAAACATATCAATCTTTGCTTTGCAGTTGGCAACTGCAACAATCCATCGGATCGATTCCGACTGGCTTATCATCGTGGATAAACTGTCGACACAGACTTGGAGTCAACTCAGTTATAAATCAGTGGATAATATGCCCTGGAGAGGAATAGTGGCCAACCGACCGATTCCTGCTTGGGGAAAGATGTCCCATGTGGCCTTGAACAAGCTTCCCAATCGGTGGTGGAAGAACGTTCCTTTCAATCTACTGCAGCAGATCAAACCAATCACGTGGTCTAAAATCGAATCTAGCAAGCTAAATGTAATGTTTCTTCATCTTTCTACTCATTCCATCCCCCAGTCTTGTTCTAGCTGATCAGAAAAACTTTCATAAAGAAGTTGAACTGGGCCGAGATTGGAGTTCTGGTCAGAGACAGTCGCTATTTCAACCAGCTAGACAAGACGCGTTTGTCGGCAGTTTCCTTCGAGTCTTTCTGCGGCCAGTTCAAACCGCAACTGGTAGCCGGTTTCAATCGAAAAGTCGTCCACTCGTTGCCTACTCAGTGTTGGAATGGTTTTTCGGCTCAGCAGTTGCAGGCGGTGCGCCCGGGGGTTTTAGCTCAAGTGCACCCCGGCAAGTTGAAAGTGATAGCTTTGAAGCGATGGCACCAATTGTACAAACTGTCACCTAATCATATTGATGCGTTCGATCCAAACATCATTGGCAGACTGACCAACGGTCAGTACCCCAAAACTACCACTTCAGCCAGTTCCAGTAGTGTGAGTCGGTCGAGTGCTACTGAGTCGGTTTCCAGAACCGCTAGCAGCACTGGATGGCAGACTCAGTGGAGTAGGAGAAGACGGCTGTGGTTACATTGAACACTGTCACGGCATCCATTTATTGTACGCAGAACAAGCTTTGTAGTAAATGTGTTTGTTTGTGTTCACAGCACTGAACCGATTTTTTAAAACGCGCTGAAATGTGACATGCGCTTCACGCCACGGGGCGCCGATTCCTCATTAAGACGCTAATCCCCCAGTGATATTCAGGCTTGTGCTCACTCAGCTCAGGTCAAATATCTTTTCCGTAAATTTAGGTCTTCCGCAACTGGTAGTTTTATGCCTTCTGCGTACTGGCTTATATGCTTGCACGTTTTCGGGCTCAAAACCAATTGGATTGAGCTGGGCAGATTATTTGGAGTGAAGCAGATGTGTAGACCCTGGCTGATGCGTACAGTTTGATCAATCCGTGGACGCTGTTGGCCGTTACAGTAGTTCTCATGCGAGATTGACTATCTGGAATATGCTACTCTGCAAAGATACCCAGTGTTACCGTGACTATAGCTCGAGCCAAATGATTAGAAAAGTATCGCTAACGATTCGAAAATCAGCATTTTCATTCAAAAGAATAAATAATAAGAATAACTCCATAATACTATTTACGATACGTTTTCCCACTAATCTTAGCAGCAGGCAGCCAAGATGGCATCCTGAATGCAGCAGTTTTTGTCACATTTTTTGCCCAGTTTTTTAATCAAATATCGGTCACCATTTTCTTCAAGTCAGTGAACAGGTCGTTGTGTCTTCGTTTGGCTGTTCTCCTTGTTTTCTCCAACTGTCCCACCACCAACTCTGCCGTTTCTCTCCGCTTGCCTTCCTCCATCCCTTCTACTTTGGCCCGAACTCTTTCTTCTTCTGCTTCCAATTGTCTCACATAGGCTTCTCCTTTACGTTTCATCTCGACCAGCTCATCGTGGATTTGTTTACTCTCGTCCAACTCCGTTCTCACCGTTTCTGCGTCCAGTTTGGGTGCCAGTTTACCTTCATTTTCCAGGAATTTGGCGTATTTTCCATAAACGGCGGCCAATCTGCGTATTGGCTCCTCTTCAGTTTCGTGTGCTCGGTCAGCCAAGTGGCTTAGGGTCTGCACTCGCTCCAGCGTTCGTTCGTTCGGTTCTGCCAGCGCTTGTTCTGATGCCTCCTCTGCAAACTGGTTCGGTAAAAGTTAACAATCTAGGTCCATCAGTGGCCGGCCAAATTGATATAGTCTGGCCGCCGCATCAGTATAGGGTGCGCGGCCAGATCAATTACAGATTTGGCCGGCTGCTGAGGGACCTACAGAGTGTGCCAAAAAAACAACCCAGCAGATTTTTCGCTGTAGCAACCGCAAATTTCAACCGATTTGAATGAATCCTTTTTTAAATGAAAGATAAATAAATTCTTAAAAGATTGCTGAAATTTTTTATTAACGTACTCTGCTTAGTTCCCGAGATATTGGCTCTCAAATTCAAAACAGTGATTTTGGCAGTCAACAAGAGGGATTTTTTTGTTATTCTGCACTTCGTAATAAAACGGATTCCTGCTACTGCTAAGGGCTCTTGGAGGCTTTACAGGTGACACAGAAACTCGGTTTACTTCAACACTAAAGTATCATTAGCCCCAGCAGTAGGAATCTGCTTTATTATGAATGCAACGGAATCGCTCTTGTTCTTTGCCAAAATCTGTTTCGAAATAGAAGGCAAATATCTCAAGAACTAAAGTGTGAATCTCAATAAAAATTGCACCAATCTTTGAAGAATTTATCAGTCTTTCATTCAAAAAAGGGTTCATTCAAATCGGTTCAGATTCATGGTTGCAAAAGTAAAAAAATCTGCTGGGTTGTTCTTTATCACTCTTGTTCATTGCCAAAATCGCTGTTTTGACTTTGAGGACAAATATCTCAGGAACTAAGCAGGCTATCTTAATAAGCGGTATATCAATCTTTCAAGAATTTATTTATCTTTCATTTAAAAAAGGATTCATTCAAATCGGTTGAGATTTGCGGTTGCTAGAGCAAAAACTCTGCTGGGTTGTTTTTTTTGGCACACCCTGTAGATTGTTGCTTTTGCTGGTGGTTCTGCATGAAACTTGCCGGCTAAAATATTAATAATAACTACCAGCAATGTTGTCCAATTTCCTTTGGTATCGGACGGCTAAACTTTGTTGCTCTTTGGCCGTCTTTACAGCCACATCTCTCGCCTCTTTAGCCTCTTGTCTGGCTTCAAAGTAGGCCGCTTGTTTAGCTTCCTCGCTCGGAAATTCTTTCTGCAATACTCTCAGTGCCTTCTGATAAGCCAGGTCTGCCTCCCGCTCTGCTCTTGCAGTCCCTTCGCCCAACCTGTGCACGTGATTTCTGTACTGGTTGGCCAACCGCTGCACCGCTGCTGTGGCTTCGCGCTGAACACCGGTTGCTGCTTCTTCCAGTTTGACAGCTTTTCGTGCACCGGATCGCTGTGCTGTCCGAGCGCGGCCGACCAATTTCTCGGCTATTTGCTGCTTGAAGTCAGCCTCTCGTTGAATCGTCTTCAAGGCGTCTTTCTGAGCCGCTTCTTGTCTTAGCACAAAGAGGAGGGCTGTGATGTGAGGCGTCGCAGTTCTTTGATGCTCCGGTCGGACTGCTCGGCCAGGCGCTCCGCCTTTTTGGCACTGGAACGACCGAGCACATCGCTGACAAAATGTCGCAGTCTACCGAACACACCTCTGACACGGCGACTGTGTGGGTAGCAGGACACGCCGCAGCAATGACCATCACAGAACTGATCTGAAAGGAGTTTTGAAGAGTCAAACTACATAGCCACAGTGGCCATAGTACAAAGCTGCACTACCTGAGAGGAAACACTTGTTTTCGCAAGCTTTGGCGCACGCACATGCAGTGCAGAGAGCGGTGCAGTGGGCTTGAGTGGTCACTGTCGATCTGATCAACAAGAGAAACACACACCAAGGAATGCACTGAAACAAATAATCGATTCCAATCAAATCAACTTAAAATACAACACACAATACACCAGACCTGCATTTTAGACCGACCAATGAGTACTTACTGAGAAAAACACAAAAACTAATACAGTCATATCTGGGAATATTTAGCAGAGAGAAGAGGATTATAAGAGCCCCTCTGCAGGGTCTTTCAAAAAAGTGACGAAACCTCTCTTTGTAAAAGAGTTTCACTTGGTTTACCTCAAGGATTGGGTATGTACCGCCAAACAAATGGCAAAACCAAGACGGAACCTTGTGAAACCATAACAGAACGGGATTAAACCGATTAGAGGTAGTAATGCAGTCTGAAAAAAGTGCAGTGTTAAAAAATTTGAAATTCGTAGCAAATAAACTCGGTAAGATATAACTGTGAAAACATCAGGCAGCGCAATAATTTACAGAATCATGACATTTCTAGGCATTGGTAAACGTATTTGCGCGACAAAAAATGAAGTTTTTCTGTAGTCTACAGGGTGTCAAGAAATTTCGCTCCTCACGTGTACAGCAATTCTGGGGCTAGCTACATGTAGTCGGTCACGGTTTTTCCTATCGATAGACAATTAAAAACCGTATGGGCGATCATTTTTTATGTTTATAGTACTGTTGGAAAGTCCGGAGTTAAAAAATAAGTTCAGGTTGACGTCAAGTCCATCATGAAAATTTCAGGTTCAAGTCCATCATTTAAGAAACAGGACAATAGGTTCAGGTCCACTAATATTTCCAAAAACTGTAGAAATATTACCTTTGAGTATTTTGCAACGTTTCTCAGCTATAAGCCTGTCTACTGATAGTGAAAGACCCAGACCTTACATGCAATGTAGATTCGTGTCCTGACACTTTCAGTTTGAAAAATAGGTGCAAAAACATGTAATGTTTAGAATTTTGCTTAAAAATTGCATTCAAACAAAATTTGAACCTATTGAGTAAGAGCAATATAGGTAACAGGACAGGTTCAAGTCCACAAATTTCGGGTTAAAATCTATAATAGATCCAGGTTCAATTGGACTTGCCAACAGTAGATCTCCAGCTGGTCGTCCACAGAGAACGTCCCGAAAAAGCAGAGAAATCGTTATAGCGAAAAAGTTGTCGAAAAACGGTTGCAGAACTGTTTGGAGTCTGTAGCTAATACAATTCCTTGTTCCGGTGAGGTGATTCGTGTCTCACCGCACAGATATTTTTAGTTTATTTGCAACCGATTCCAGCGTGATCATCTGAGCTACAGCATCTTTTGCCATTCGGAAAGCGATTGCCCTGCTTGATTAATCAGTCTCCGTCATCGGGGTCTCCTGCTTTCGCCAGCAGACCAATAAACATAAAATGTTTAAACGCCCGTACAGTTTTTAGTTGTCTGTCGAACGAAAAAGCCGCGCCTTTCTAGCTAGCCCCAGAATTGCTGTAAATCGG
The DNA here is from genome assembly GCA_030248155.1 of Sabatieria punctata. Lineage (NCBI taxonomy): Eukaryota > Metazoa > Nematoda > Chromadorea > Araeolaimida > Comesomatidae > Sabatieria > Sabatieria punctata. The sequence continues at coordinate 99,045 of JASANB010002574.1, forward strand.
GAGTGAAGTTTCTTGACACCCTGTGTGTGTATGATAGCGATTATAGCACTGTGATCGATTGCAGACACCGTGGTGATTCAAGATGTAATATTTAAATTGATTATAGGTTGAACGGTTCCAAAGATACGGACTTGTGAAGCTACCCTATTTATGTAATGGCACTTGGTGCGCGATCAGTCCAGAGCTTTTTAGCTGTCCATGGCACAGCAGATTACTACGTTGACATGCAGTTTGTGTAATGCGCATTTGACTTGTCGGCTGTCCGTTTGGGCTCACGGCACACTATTTCTATACGATTGTTCATAACGGCCATGTCATCTAAGCCCTTGGTTAATTTCAACCATTCATTAATAGTGGGAAAAGAAAGAATCGAATTCGTTTGGGACGATCGCTTACATTTGTACAGAATCCAGGGAAAACCGGTGGTCTGGCTGTTCTGGGACAAGAAACCGCTGCCTGTGCATATAAAACTGTCGATTGCAACTGTGGTCTGTCACAGCCCCGACTGCCATATAGTTCTGGTGTCGGAGATTGAGCTAGAGGCCTGGATCGGCCAGGTTCACCCAGCTTTTCAGTTTCTCATTGCTGCTCACAAAGCTGATTACTTTAGAACTAGAATTCTAGGTTTGTTTCTTTGCCATCTGAGGTCCTGTCAAAAAAATGGAAACTTTCGTAAAATAAGTAAGTTGCCATTGTAAGTGATTCAAAATTTTACATAGTCAGTCATTCAGCTGTATGTACGTACAGGTG
>JASANB010002575.1:0-26735 GCA_030248155.1 Sabatieria punctata
GGGTTATATGACCTGCTATTAAAACCCCGTCGTCGGTGGACTTATGTATACCGGCGATGGGGTTACACCCTACAGTACATGTACACAAACGAAAATTGTTTTACAATGCACAATCCATCCGGTTTGCTGTTGGTATTTCTTCAACAGTGCTGCTACAAGCAATACATACAATATTCCAAGTGAAAAGCAGACAAATGCAGTCCAATTCTTTGGTTTTCCAGGCCGACCTCACTAATTTCCTAATGCAGATTCATAAAATTTTCATGACATTTATGAGACTAATCGAACGTCAGACTAGCCTAGCAACTCGACCAACCAACTTTGGATCGTTGTGCGGTAGTGACCACGATATATATACAGAGTCCGCCAAAAAACAAGCCGGCAGATTTTTCGCTTGTGGAATCGCAAATTTCAACCGATTTTAATGAATCCTTTTTTAAATGAAAGACAAATAAAATTTTGAAAGATTGATGAAACTTTTATTAATGTACACTTTTTAGTTCCTGAAATATTCGCTCTCAAAATCGAAACACTGATTTGGTCAGTGTGCAAGACGGACTTTTTTATTCCGCGGGACTCGCGGAATTAAACGGATTCCTGCTACTGATAAGGGCTATTGGTGGCTTTACTGGTGAGACACAAACTCGGCTTACTTCGACAGTAAAGTGTCATTAGCTCCAGCAGTAGGAATCTGCTTTATTATGAAGTACGACGGAATCGCTCTTGTTCTTTGGCAAAATCTGTTTCGACTTTGAGGGCAAATATCTCAAGAACTAAGCAGTGAATCTCAGTAAAAATAGCACCAATATTTGAAGAATTTATCAATCTTTCATTCAAAAAAGGACTAATTAAAATCGGTTGAGATTCATGGTTGCAAAAGTAAAAAATCTGCTCGATTTTTCCCTATCACTCATGTTCATTGCCAAAATCTCTGTTTTGAATTTGAGGACAAATATCTCAGGGACTAAAAAACGCTTCAATCTTTCAACAATTTATTTATCTGACATTTAAAAAAGGATTCATTCAAATCGGTTGAGATTTGCGGTTGCTACAGCGAAACATCTGCTGGGTTGTTTTTTAGCGACCCTGTATATCTTTGTTGAAGGCGGATTTATGCTTCTGCTACCTTCGGAGTGGCACTTCCAGTCTGACGAAGTATTGATAAAGGATTTAGAAAAAGTGCCCGGGGCTGAACAATAAATCGGCCTTCAGCTGCACTACCCATGTCCCTGTCGGTCTATCAAAGCGAGCCTTGGTGAGGAGTCTTGGAGATATTCTATTCGCTTCTCGAGATATTCGGGCTTGTTGGTTCCCCTCGATCGGGCTGCAACCAACACCACGATATGGAGCGCGCGCGAAGTTCTGATGCAGTTCAAAGCGATCATAGAAGAGCAGGACATACGAATTGTCGAGCTGGCTAGAAAGGTTGAAACGCTAGATAAACGGGTGTTCGAATTGGGGCTCTGGATGCAAGTAATTGTGGTTGTCGTCGTAGCTCTAGTGATTGCTATCAGTCTGATTTTTTTGTTGCTTCTATTGCTGTCACTGTAGCGAGCGTATCCTCTCTCGTAATGTGGCCACCGCGACCCAAAGACGGCCGCACGCCGACTGAACTAGAGGCAAAAAAACCGGTGAAAGAAGAACAACTTGAATGCTTAGCATTTTTGTACTTTTTCTGTTAGTTGGGTGAGGTGGATTTTGCGACAGCTGTTTGACGTAAGAAAAGAAATCGTTGTGATACAGAAAGAAACGATTTATAGTTTAGGTTGCGTATAAGCTTATATGCGATTGGATAAACATTTTGGTAAAGGCCATTCAGAATCCACTCTGTTTCTGTTTTTGTGCAAAATTGTTCGATTTTCTTAGCTAGCTATTTGTTTCTAGCTTGACATAGTCTTGGGGTTTTTAACACGAAAACATGAGACACTACAGGAGTAAGTTGCAGATGTTCTGAGAAAACATTCGGCATTTGTGGGGACAATACCTCCATTAAGCGGAAACCTACCGTAAGACTAGATTGAATCTAAAAGTCTAACTTCATCCTAAAGCTCATTCATCCCGAACCTATGTAGAAGCTTAAAACCTGGATCACAGTCAGGTCAATCATTTATGTTCCAGTTGTTCTATTTATCTAGGTTCAGCTCAAAAGGCAAGTATTTTTGAATTGTAATATGTGGCAATTATTTCAAAAAAGTATTTTTGGATGCCAGTAAGTAAACTTTGAGCACAGAAGTTGAGCTCAAAAGACAAGTCTATAAATTGGGGCATAGAGCGCACCAACGGCTCGTGGTGGAGAGCAACTGTAAGGCAGACATTGACAAGGGCCGCAGCACAACCAGCCTGTCATTCGTACTTTCGACTTCTTTCTTACCGGTGGTCCTCTCAACTCGTCATGTACACCTGGCTGCTTGTCTCTAGTCTGGTGCTGGTCGTGGTCAACGCCCAGTTGGACCCGAAGTGCTGTTCCAAGCCTAATAGCGGCAAAGGACAGTGCCCGGCTGATGCCGACATCCCGGACGTGGGTACGTCTAAGCGCCTTTCTTTCGCTAACGTCATGATCGGTGGGGTTAGGTGTAGCTGGGGGGAATCAGGGAAGGTCAGAAATGGATTATACATTAATTAATTAACTTTCTTATGACTATACGACTCCGGAACGTGCCCTATACTGATGCGTACCCCAAGGGGTATTTTTATATTTGGCAAAACAGGCGTGCCCTGTACTGATGCGTCTCTAGGGGTATTTTTATATTTGGAAAACCGACCATCCGGAGCGTTCCCTTTATACTGATGCGTCCCCTAGGGGTATTTTTATACATTTAAAACAGGCCCTCTGGAGCGTGCCTATACTGATGTGTACCCCTAGGGGTATTTTATATTTGGAAAACAGGCCATCCGGAGCGTGCCTATACTGATGCATTCTTAGGGGTACATTTACATTTGGAAAACAATGCCCCCCGGGGCGTGCCCTATGTTGATTTAGTGATCATTAGACTCGCCAGACGAAGGGCTTTCAAACGATATATGACATGACCATTTTGGACGATTTTGAAATTTTGGAGTTTTAAGCAAAAAAAAATTTTCGATAATCGATATTTATCGATAGAATTCGTTGATTTATAATTAATTATGATCATTAAACACATTAATTTCTGTTTGGGATCGGTTCCGATTTCCCCTCAGCTACACCTGATCCGATCGGTGCAGTAGAACATTTTGAGTTTTTGAAACCCTATCTTGACCCGAAGAAAGCGATAAAACCCTGTTTTTTTTTCGAAAATCCATTTTTTGCAGTGAAATAACATTTTCAAGTAATAAGACCATGGTCTTAAAAACTGCGCAAAAAAGTTACCCTATATTTGGGCATTTTCCAGTAATAATAAGAACCGTACCGGTAGAAACCGTTCAGCTCACCCGAATGGAAACATTTGAAACGCTTCTGGGAGCTCAATTCTTGGCTGTTTGTTCTGCAATCTCAGTTTGTTGGTTTGCAATGGTTGTTTGAGCGGAAAATAGTTTGTTTCTACCGGTACTGACCTTAAAAGTGAAAACTACGGTAATTGAGGCTTTAAACCCGTCCTGTGCAGGGAAACAGAGTCAAAAGACTTGGTGATTCCCAGAAAGTCTTAAATTTGCAGGCTCTCTTTTGGGGAAATCTTAGTGAGGACGACCCAGTCAAGTGGCAGCGACCGTCAGGTAGGTGGAGAGATGTTAGAGACACATGTGCATTTGTATTGTGTGATTCAGCGTTACTGTTGCTAAGTAAATTATAATTTTAAGTTTAATTATATTTTTTAGAAATTTACTAATGCAAGTAAATTATTTGGTAAGTAAATTATAATTAAATTAAATTTCTACGAAAATAGGGAAAGTTAATTATAATTATAATTTGTAAATTATACTTACCAAAAATAATTTACTTAATTTACTTAAAATATACTTAATTTACTTACACACGCCAAGCTATTGCTGAAGCTTTTGGCAGCATGCAAGTGCTGCGTGAGTGTCTGCGTGCAAAAAATTACGTAATGGCATGAGGGGGAGGGGGGGTTCGCCAAAAGATTACTATTCATTACGGTGGGGGGAGGGGGGTTGGCGACTTCATTACGTAATTTTTTAACGTGCAGAAATCACTAAAGTGGCCATGATTTTAATTGTTTTGACGTCCAGTACATGTACATATAGTCTCGATTTGAAGCATTGGGCTTGCTTTTTCTCAATTTCACTTAGATGATCGTTTAGATTAGAGAAGGTAGCTACCGTTTGAGGCACGGTTTTCCAATTTTTCAGATGCTTAATGCCAACAGTGACCTTTGACATATTTTTAAGAGTTTATAATGGTATACAGTAGCAGTTATCAATTCGATCGTTAATACAGGGTCTGTGCGGCTTTTTCAGAGCAAAATTCCCTGACCAAAGTCAAATTTCCCTGAACAATCAGAGTGAGAACATTTTAACAAGGGTGAGAAGTTTTTAAAAATTGACATTGAAAAACGCATTTAAACGGTATTCTGAGGGTAAAACTTCAAGTTCTAGTAGTTGTGAAAAGTCAGAAGTCCCATTTTCAAAAGGGTGGTGTGTAAAGCTTTGATGATGACCCTTTGGCGAGAGATGATTCTACTGCTATCAAATTTTTCCCTGACCGGACACCAAATATCCTGACTTTTCCATGACTCTCTGACTTTTTAGGTCCCGCACGAACTCTGCTTTATGACTATCGATTATCAATCAACTGATATGGCAGCAGCCCTAAAATCCATGATAAAACACTTTGGTTTCATCTTTAATAAAATGCCACCTAATGATGGCTTCTATGTAAAACTAAGACTATACGTACTGTACTTGTACGTATTATCAATTGTTACTGCAAACACATGTTATTTTAATAAAAACGTCATTTTACATAGAATTGAACGCAAGAATTTCGGCTTTAACTCTTCAAAAAAATGAAATTTCGGGGGGGGGGGGTAGCCAAATTATTACGTAATTTAGGGGAGGGGGGTCAGGAAATTATTACGGGCGATTATCAGGGGGGGAGGGGGGGTCCGAAAATGGGCAAAAACACCATTACGTAATTTTTGCACGCCCCCTTAGTTAAAATATACTATTAATAGGGACCGGCAACGGCGGCCAATTTTGCACCGCGCCGCGTGCCTAATTTTCTTCGCGCGTTTTCACCACATTGGTGTCGCGGGGGTCAAAATCATCTTTTTTTAAAAAATGCGGCTAGAAAAGCGCGTTCTTTTTTGATGGTTATTTGTTTTGATTATTTTAACATAACTATTCACCCAAATCGCCTTGGCATACGCTAAGCTGCGGTTGTTTTTGGCTAAAATAAGCTGAAAAACAGCGTCAGTGTAAAAAAAGTTTATGATCTCAAAAGGTGCGCCCGACGGTATTAAAGAGGCATTGATCATCTTTCGTTTGAGCCATTTTGTTCGGCATCGATGCAGCCAAAGATCCCGGAAATCAGATTGAAATTTTACATGGTCAAGCATAGGCAGAATCGGTATTTTTTCAGAAAACGAAAGTTTGCTCTCAAACAAAGAACAAATAAAAAAGGTGCACCCGCTTAAATTTTAGTTTAGGTGTTGCTCTTACTAAAATCACTCAGATTTGGCGTCCTAGGTTCGTAAAAGATCCCGGAAATTGGGTTAAAGTTGATGAGGTCGTTAAAATTAGGGGGTATCGAATACGAACGTATTGGGGATCTGAGCAGCCCAAAGCCAATGGTTTTTATTTTGCTTCTTTACAATCCTTTAGTAGTTTTGCGTCTGTGATAATCAATATAAGGTGAATCCTGCTCAGGCTTAACGTGTGTAGTCAATAAATATGGTACAAAAGCGGAAAAAACCTGTAATCGCTTATTCAAGTTAACTTCATATAAGTCGTTTTCATTTATATGTCAGTGGAATTCCTTCAAATTTTCGGCGTTTATTCATAAGTGTTAAAGATATGTTTTGCCCAAATTTGAGTTGCATATTCCAACGCAAGCAGGCACGGAAGGTAATCCAGCAACGAACGAAAGTCGGATTGGGTTAGGTGTAGCTGGGGGGGGATCAGGGAAGGTCAGAAATGGACTAGATATTAATTAATTAACTTTCTTATGACTATACAACTCCGGAACGTGCCCTATACTGATGCATACCCCTAGGGGTGTTTTTATATTTGGAAAACAAGCCCTCAGGAGCGTGCCCTGTACTGATGCGTGTCTAGCTCTAGGGTATTTTTATATTTGGAAAACAGGCATACATGGGATGTAAAATTCCGGAGGGGGTATGGAGACCTCGGGGGTAAAAAAAAGGCCAAAAAATGCCTATTTTGCCTTAAATAAGCGAAAATTTTCTCCGTCTGGGGGGGGGGCGGGGAGGTGGTATGGCCGGCCGAGGGGGGATTGGCCGGCGAGGGGGAATACCCCCACACCCCCGGCCCATGTATGAAAACAGGCCCTCCAGAGCCTGCCTGTACTGATGCGTCTCTAGATGTACTTATATATTTGGCAAAACAGGCCCCCGGGGCTTGCCCTATGTTGATGCAGTGATCATTAGACTCGCCAGGCGAAGGGCTTTCAAATGATATACAAGACGACCATTTTGGGCGATTTTGGAATTTTTCCAAAAATAATCGATAATCGATATTTAACGACAAATCATGTTAATTTATAATTAATTATGATCATTAAAACATTAATTTTTGTTTGGAATCGGTTCCTGATTCCCCCCGCGCTACAACTGATCCGGAATTTCTCGCCAAAGTACAAATCGGAAGAAGTAGGGGGGCCAATCTGGGGGGTCTAGAATATTTCGGGTGGTGGGGCAGACCACCTGTTACATGTATTGTAGCAGCTCATCCTTGTCTGAAACTGTAATTGTAGTGTCTGAAACTGTAAAAAAATTGTGCCAGAAACATCTGAGAGGGAGAGTGGAAAAGATCGTTTTGGTGGGGGGGGGTGCTCCCCTATCGGGTGGGTGGGGTTGGCCCAAGTCGGTGGGAGGGGAGCAGAACCCCAGCCCCGCTGTTACATGTACAAATGTACCTGGAAAACACAGGAATACCAGTTCACACTCTACTATTCAGTTCTAGTTCGAGTTACCAAGGTGTTTGTTCGGTACATAAAGGTGGTAGTACTGTTGCTATGGGTATTCGAATCTGAATTGGGTATGGGTATGGGTAGGTATTTTTTAAAATACCCATACCCGGGTATGGGTATGGGTAGGTATTTTCAAAATACCCGGGTATCGGGTATAAATCGGGTATTTTTCATTAAAATCGCGAAATTCCTTAAAAATGCCAAATTTCAATTGGTTTTGCAAAAATACATTTTAAACCGCTTTTTTGGACAACTATTATGTGCTCTCAGTGTAGGTAGCTGATGTAGTAGTAACTGTTACAGTTTTACTTCACAGTTACTAGAACACTTGGGAATTTTCGAATACTTTTGTTGACTAACATTGGCAAAAGAATCTAATCAGCTTTCTGGAATCTGGAGCATAGTTTCTAATAGTTCTTCCTGATTCTGGGTCACCCACCATAGTTGTATAAAAATTTCAGCTTCCTGTAAATAAATACATCCCAGCATTAAGACCAAGTGCATAGAAACGTTGTAACCTTCTAATCAAAGTCCAACTAAATTTATTAGCCTTACAATTTTATTTATCCTCAAAGGGAGCACCAAAATGGAAGTCCGATTTCAATTAGAAGTAAACGAGAGGCAAGAAACTTACTGTATGCACCCAAAAGTCTTTCTACATAATGCATGCACATTTGTAAAAATTCAGCTTCAGTCGAATACCATGTTTAATGCATGTCATGCATACATGTAACAGGTCATCCGCCAAAGGGGGAGGGAGGGTTGGGGGGTCTGGCGCCGGCCGGGGGGGGGGGGCTGAGCCCAAAATTTGAGAGTGGGTTTGGCACTAAAAACGCTCAAAATAAAAAAAATCGCATTTTTTCGGTAAACATCGTCAAAAATTGCTAATTTGGGCAAAAGCTAAAAAATACAGCTAAAAAGTGTTGTTTTACAAGCGATTTCTGCAATTTTTGTGTCTGAAATTGCAAAAAAATCTCAAAAATTTGCTGAAAAAATTACTTGTCAGCAAAATCGCGGGGGGCGGTCGGAAAAATCGTCTCGGTGGGGGCTCCCATCCGGGACGAGTCTGGTCTAAGTCGGGTGGGGACAGGGCAGACCCCCTGTTACACGTATGATGTCATGTATACAGTATGTACTGCGAATTTTGCACTGAGGGATTGAGATGCATTGCATAACAACCCAAAGCATTCCTTTCTAAGCCTGCAAACGTTTTTCAGCAAGATGTTCTCATGGTGTTTTATGCATAAAATTAAAAAACGCCGAAATGCTTAATTATACAATTCTTGAAGCAAATTAGATGGATTACTTACCTTTCCGAAACAGTAAAGTGACTGCATGATGCAAGGCAAAAACGGTATTTCTATTTAACACTTCCTTAAGAGAATTTTTACAGAAACTGAGGTGTGTGTTTGCGCGGTTTTTTTCTGAAAAATACCCATTCAAATACCCGGTATTTTTCAAAAAATCGGGTATACCCGGGTATGGGTATTTCAAAAAGTACCCGGGTATGGGTACAGTCATGTCTCGTTAATCCGGACCTCGTTAATCCGGATTTTCGCCTTCCGGACAAGATTAGGCCAGGTCTCAATTTTTCCCCATGTTATATGACTCGTTAATCCGGATCCGGATTCGTTAATCCGGACAGAAGATTTGGGGTCCCAACTTCGAAATTTGTATGGTAAAGTGATTCGTTAATCCGGATTTGGTTAATTTGGACAAAATCCATGCGCAATTTTTCAATTCAGGTGTGAATTTTCAATTGAATAATGCTTTTCCTTGAGTGAGAATGTGATTATTTTTGCCTTTTTAGGAGCTATAATCAGCTGAAATAAGTTTTTGGGTTTTAATTAGGAGGTGCAGCTGCAGAATCTGATATGCAATTAACAAAAAGCTGTCATTTAGGCCTTTGACCCGAAAACAGTGTTTTAGCTTTGATTCGTTAATCCGGAAATTCGCTAATCCGGACAAAATTGGCCGGTCCCAACTTGTCCGGATTAACGAGACATGACTGTATACCCAATTTCAGGTAGTTTTGCTCAAAAATACCCAGTTTCGGGTATGGGTTTGGGTATACCCGATCAACAGTAGTGGTAGACGCAGTCCTACAGTCTTGGTATATAAAAATGTAAAAGAAAATCGTATTGCGATGAGAATGACACCGGTCCCATCAAAATCGGCGCAGGGGTTTACGAGTGACAGTCTGATAAAGTACATCGGTCATATCCGGTATGTACGCTGCGGTCAACTTTCTAGGAAGAAAAGGTGGGGCACGCTGGGTCACGTAGTTAAACGGTTATAACTCGCTTATTATCCAACCAATTCCGTTCCGGTTTGTTTTGTTAGACTGCATAAATTGTGCTCTTTTTAATTCTGAAGCCCAATTTCGCCTAGGAGCATTTTGAATTTTCGCGTGCCGGTCCCTACTATTGAAAATGAGGTCATTAATAGTGTTTCCGAGTAAATTTATTTTGAAATTAAATAACTATTAAATTGCTTGCTCAGCCGTCAGAAGAAAATAACTTGATATTAATTTGCTTGGTACCCAAATTCGGAAATTTAATTTGATACAAATTTGTTATTTGATATGAATTAAATATAAATTTGCCAAAATCAATACTCAATTCCTGAGGAAACAGCTCAAAACCTGGGTCGTGTCAGTCCAAAATGAGTTGACCTTTCTTTACATGGCGACAAATGATCTACAAATTAGCGTTTAATGAGTTGATATCTTTGCTATAGGCATGAACAAGATAATCTTTTGACTGAACTTGTTGTTTTGTAGCCACACTTTGGTTAATGAAGCTGCCGAACCAAACAAATTTATATCAAATTCATATCAAATTTATATCAAATTTCTAGGCTAATTTTACGAAATTTAATATAATTTTAATTTGTTCGGCAGTCATCGCAAGAAATTTAATTTGTTATTAAGAGCCGGTTTTTCTAGGAATCGACTTTTGCTCCTTAACCTCCGGACAAATCTCAACTTTATGTCTCCGATTTGGCTAAAATTTTGTATTTTGGTATAATTTAACCTAAAAAGATGTTTTATCACCTTCCCGGTCGTTTTTGTGAGACTCAATTTTTCGACCGAACCTCAGATCTCGGCTTATAACTCTGGAACCAGTGAACGCATAAACTTGCGGATTGCATATTTATAATCACATGAGCGTTCTCTTTCAAACGATGCCCTACATGACCAAATTCGAGACAAAATTTTTTTTTCGAACCCCTTCTGGGCCAAATTTGACCCCCTCAAAGGTATTGACCCCCATTTTTTTATTTCATAAAAATGTAGCGCTATCTATTCACTTTTGAAAGCACAAAAAAATCGAGAAAAAAATATACATCTAATTGAGTTTTTGGGCCTTGAAAGTTGTCAGGTCGAAAATTTGCCCAATAAAAGATTGCCTTGTAAAGAGCATATCTTTGTCAATTTTGAACCGAGTTCAGTGATTTTGTGCACACATATTGCACTGTGTCCCTGGCACATACTGCACAAATCTGACCTTGCTGGCTCTTGCTTGGCGCCAGTTCTACACTTCTTGGTCACATTTCAAGATACATTACATAGTTTACAATAGTGTGGGTTTGTATATTCAAATATACATATACAAATTTGTATATATATACAAATGTTTTGGATATACATATACATATACATATACAAACTGACTGCTGATGCAATATTCAATATACATATACAAACAGACTTGATATACAAACGGTTTGTATATTTTCATTTGTATATTTTTGCAGTAAGTACAATGTAGTTTAGCACATTTTGGCCACCTTCGTACGGTAATTGAGATATTTTTACAGTTTCTTCAGGTGTTTTTGTATTTTGAGCCTATGTCTTCAACTTTTCCAGAAGAATTTATTAAATTTGCGGTTTAGCCTCGGCTGCATTTTTTAGACCAAATATTATTCATCTTCGTTTTAGAAGTATTTCGCAATGAGTTTTGCTGTTTGAAACGAAAAAATGGAACAGTAGGCACGCTTAACGACGAAATTGATAATCGAATCCCGCACGTTTCCCTTTTCGTTTCATCCCAGCTTTAAACATGTTATTATTTTTTCAGATAAAGCCGTTCAGCCATTCTTCCTATGATGCATAATAACGATTTCAGGGGCTATTTCTGCTTAAAACTACCGTTGTCAAGTAAATTAAAATTAAAATTAAATTAAATTCAAAAATAATTTACTTCCGAAGAGTAAATTAAGCGGCTAGTAAATTAATATAAAATTAAATCTCTGACGAAAATGGCGAAGCAAGTAAAAAGTAAATTAAATTAGATCGAAAAGCCTGAAAAATTTACTTTCAATTTACTTCTAGTTTACTTGTAATTTGCTTCATTGACTATTCGATCTGTGGTAGTCTTGGCTCTCGCATGTAACTTTTGTGTGATTCTGTGCCTTTTCTGTCTGTCTATTTAACCACAGAATGTACATATGCTCTCACTGTTGAGAATGGAAACCCAGCTGCAATGTAGCAGATCATTCAATCAAAAACATGACGAAATATGACTTTTCTTCGTAAAACCGCCAAAATGACGATTCTAAAGATTTTCAATTTTCAAAAAACGCTGCAGAGATGGTTACTATGGTGTGGAACAGAGCTTAAATATCAGGTTCATTTATTTGTCGAACTTCGTGCTACAATCTATGTTGATTAACAACAGATTCAGTGCTTTGATTCTAGAAGGTGCAGATTTCTTAACAATGGGATTTTCACTCATGTTTTTGAAATTCCCCCATTTTAGTGCCCTTTGAGCTACAGGGCTGCCCGCTTAGTATGTTATGCCCAATAGCAACACCAATCATTCCTGCAAGTTTCAGGACTGTACTCCTTGTATTACCGAAAAAAAATAAATTTGCGTGGACCACCCTCATTCCTAGTTTTCGGGTTATAAAACCAGTATGAGTCGGAATTTTGGCACTAAACTTGCAGAATATTTAGCCAACCATGTTGTTAATTTTTGCTGAAAATTTGAGCCAAATCGGTAAAGAAGTGACTGGGAACGAAACGTTTGAGTGAAGGCCGAAAAAGCGATGGGACATTTTTTTTTATCTATACTGTATATGAATGCACTGATGCATGAAAACCCCTTTGTTTCATCAAATCCAGGTCTGTCCAAAAGTTACAGTGTTAGCCAAAGCTTTACATGTGGATCTGTTGCTTTTCTCCTAGAAAAAATAATAATACTGCATTTCTGAACAGCTGATTTTACCAAAAACATGAAGCTTAACAAAAAGATGGAGTTAGATTCATAGTGCCATCAGTTTACTAGAAATCCATACTCAGATATTTGGTGATTTTGTGGTATTTTCGGCAATTTTTTGCATAGAAAAGTAAATTAGAATTTAATTAGAAGTTGAAAGTAAACTAAAATCAAATTAAATTGTTGGTAAATCGGTCAAAGTAAATTAAAAAGTAAGTAAATTATTTGTGGAGGTGCAAGTAAATTAAAAAGTAGTAATTTACTTGACAACGGTACTTAAAACTGTACCTATGTATGAGCCTAGTAGGCCTGAATCGAAGACTAAAGCCAGAACGTACAGTAAGACTTAACGTACCTGTTAACCTAAAACTAAGGGTTGTACCTAAAGCGTAAGTTTGAATTTGTTGCTAGCATTTGTATTACTTAAAGATTTTCGACCACCGGTGACTTACCCACACCGCACAAAAATTTTCTTGTTATTTCAGTTCCTAAAAAGCCTGAGTTTTAGCAACAACATAAATTTTAGCTGGTAAAAATTTTAGACTGAGGGCAGTATCGCTTAATAGTTTTCGCACCGGTTGGGAGAACTGCCTGAAATCGGAATACACTCATGCAATTTGAGAATATTTCACGTTGGCTAGCCCTACAATGCCGTACCATATGACAATGACACCCATCATGGTACCCCTAACCCACCTGGTTTGTCGAAATCATGCTTTCCAGCAGAAAAATTATAATATTCTTAATATACAAATATACAAAAAAATATGCAATATTGTAATTTTGTTTGTATATGTATATATACATATACATATACAAACTAATGTGTATTTGTATATATACATATACATATACATATACAAACGAAGTAGGCATATATGTGCCCACGTTAGTTTACAAAGCAAATAGAATTTCCTGATAATCTGCAGTATCTTCCTGGTAATTCGACAGTTGCGACTTTGTTACTGTGTTTTTTGCCGTCTTTTCACTAGGTACCTACTATGTACCTACAACTAGACATCTATCTGGCCTGTGTCAAGGTTCGGTAACGACAGAGACAGCATATTTGTGGTTTCGCTGTTTCGCTGACAGCATAGTATATGACTGTCCTGGGACAAGCTTAAGTTATAAATACAATGGTAAGAACAGTTGCAGTTTGTTGCTAAGTTGTACTTAAGAAAATTAACCTACATGAGTTCATATTTAGAAAGAGGAGCAATAGCCACGCTAAAGTTTGTTGCTGCTGCATACAGCATGAACCCATGAGAGTGTTTAGAAACAAGTAATAGTCAGATTCAGTTAGCTAAAGTGATGCAGCAAGCATGCAAGTTGTCTGGAAAGCCATGCACTGACTTTGTTGCTAGTGATCATGTTCACGGCAGCATTATAGCAGCATTTCATACTGGAAACTGAACCAGTCGCTTTCAACATAGCATGGAATTCCGTGGAATTGGTGGAAAGTTTAACAAACTGTTTGTTGATGCTCTGAACACTGTATGGCCACCTCTGAAAAAGCAGTTATACCACACATCAATTGAATTCCCACTATATAGTATAACTTTCACTGGTCACATTTGGAGGTGCTCTAGCACTTATTGCATAATCTGACTTTGCATTTACTATACCTGTATTGCAACAAAGAATTTCGCTCTACACCTATGGGCAGCCAAGGGTTGGTAACTTTGAATTTGCAAAACAGTCCTTTCTCCATGTTCCTCATGCTTGGCGTGTCGTGAAGGCCAATGATTTCATGGCTAACTTTCCAGACTGCGATGGAAGTAACAGTTGTAGTATTTTCTGTGTTTGTCTATTAGAATGAAATTTTAGGTGCAGCAGTTGAGTGCACAGCATCATCCACTGATGCTTACTATCACAGTGCTCTTGAAGTGAGTAACCTTCATAATATGTTAAGACTTGGTTGTGTATTTATTACCTGGCTTTAGGTACAATGTGCACATACGTACTATGCCATTGACAGTGGAGTTATCTAAACCAGTTATTACTTATGAAATCTGCAACAGTTATCCTCTGTTTGAAGACCAAAAATGTTCAGTAAGCAAGACTACTAGTCCATGTTTGTCAATGGTGCGCCTGTAGCTTGTCTATTAGCTTGGTTCGGCTGGTGCTAGCATTGAAGAACAACAACAATAACAACTTTATACAACGCACATGTACACCAGAGCAAGCCGGTGATAACCCAATAGGGTTACATGTGAGGTAAATCACTTAGGTAAACCGGCCTTACTCTTGTACTTTTGTGGCCAAAAACACTTTCAATCGATCTCAGTACAGCAGTTACATATTCAAATATAAGTTTATCGTTCGTACCCAGGCCAGTGACCAGGAGTGTCAATCAATACATACAGTTTTGATCATACATGTAACAGGTCATCCGCTGAAGGGGGAGGGGGGCTGGGGGTCTGGCGCCGGCCGGGGGTCTGAGCCAAAATTTTGGGAGGGGGTTGGGCACTAAAAAACGGTCAAAAATCGAAAACAATCGCAATTTTTGGGTTAAAAATCGCTAATTTGGGCTGAAATACAGCTAAAAAGTGCTGTTTTACAGGCGATTTTGGCAATTTTTGTGTCTGAAATTGCAAAAAATAGCAAAAATTTGCTCAAAAACTACTTGCCAGAAAAATCGGAGGGCGGGGGGTCGGAAAAATCGTCTCGGAGGGGGCCATCTGGGGGGCTGGCCTAAAGTCGGGTGGGGGCAGACCCCCAGACCCTCTGTTACATGTACAATGTATGCTTTTACACCACAAATATGCTGTCTCTGTCGTTACCGAACCTTGACACAGGCCAGATAGATGTCTAGTTGTAGGTACGTAGTAGGTACCTAGTGAAAAGACGGCAAAAAACACAGTAACAAAGTCGCAACTGTCGAATTATCAGGAAAATACTGCAGATTATTAGGAAATCCTATTTGCTTTGTAAACTAATGTATCTTGAAATGTGACCAAGAAGCATAGAACTGGTGCCAAGCAAGAGCCAGCAAGGTCAGATTTGTGCAGTATGTGCCAGGGACACAGTGCAATATGTGTACAAAAAATCACTGAACTCGGTTCAAAATTGACAAAGACATGCTCTTTACAAGGCAATCTTTTATTGGGCAAATTTTCGACCTGACAACTTTCAAGGCCCAAAAACTCAATTAGATGTATATTTTTTTCTCGATTTTTTTTGTGCTTTGAAAAGTGAATAGATAGCGCTACATTTTTATGAAATAAAAAAATGGGGGTCAATACCTTTGAGGGGGTCAAATTTGGCCCAGAAGGGGTTCGAAAAAAAATTTTTGTCTCGAATTTGGTCATGTAGGGCATCGTTTGAAAGAGAACGCTCATGTGATTATAAATATGCAATCCGCAAGTTTATACGTTCACTGGTTCCAGAGTTATAAGCCGAGATCTGAGGTTCGGTCGAAAAATTGAGTCTCACAAAAACGACCGGGAAGGTGACAAAACATCTTTTTAGGTTAAATTATACCAAAATACAAAATTTTAGCCAAATCGGAGACATAAAGTTGAGATTTGTCCGGGAAGAGTCGACCCTTAGAAAAACCGGCTCTTAAATTGCTATTTACTAGGTGCTTTTAGCCAAAACAATTTAATTTTGTTATTTAATTTTAATTTGATCGGAAACACTAGTCATTAATGCATTTAACCGATTTCTTTTAGCTCTGTAGACGTCATTTATAGGTCAAAATATTCATAGAATAACAAAATTTCCGATAAATTTTCTGCAAAAATTTCGAAATACAGTGTTGGCCTTAGAAAAGTACCACCTGGCCTTTTTTCGAGTTTTCTGAATAATTTCAAATGGCCGCCAGTCTGTCAATTTTCAACCGAATGAAAAGATGTTTGGCACGATTATTATCATTTGTAAAGAGTTTGTTTTGGCCAAGTTCTAGCCTGCTAGTCTTCTATAGCCTCGAGTTATGCCCTTCCGAAATCAACGGACCCGAATTTCCTGACATCAGATTTGAACGTAAATATCTCACGAACCCTTCATCAGATCATTCCCAAATTTTACAGATTAACCAATTATTATATGGAGTTATGAACCTGAAGAGTTCAGCTTTCTAGCACAACCGGTTAAAATCTAGCGGATTTTTACTTTCAGTCAAGGTGAAAAGTTAGCATTGTCAAAAATGAGGGTGGTGCCCTCTAAACATAAAGCACGGTTGTATGGCCTAATTTACGTGTTCATTGGGTTCCTTGGTTGAGGCGATTGTAATCCGCGACCCCAGTAGTTCGTATAACCCTGCTTTCTGTGCAAGGGATAACACTCTCATTTTTGAGAATGCTAATTTTTCACCTTGACTGAAACCAAAAATCCACCAGATTTCGACCGGTTGTGCTAGAAAGTGGAGCTCTACCGGCTCTTAAGTCCATATAAAGATAGGTTAATCTGCAATATTTGGGAAAAATGCGATTAAGGGCTTGTGAGATATTTATTTTTAAAATTGACGCCGGAAAATTAGAGTCAGTTCATTTCGGAAGGGCATAACTGAAGGCTACAGAAGGATAGCAGGCTAGAACTTGGCCAAAACAAACTCTTAACAAATAATAATAAACACGCCAAAAATATTTTCATTCGGTTGGAAATTGACGGAAAGGCGGCCATTTGAAATTATTCGGAAAACTCGAAAAATGGTCAGGCGGTCTTTATTTGGCCAACAGTGTATGAACGGTAGGTCTTTTTCCTACAATACTACTGATTTGGAAAGAGGACGATAGATTTCATTCAATAATACATGTATGTAGCAGGGTCAGGGAGGTTTGGGACTACGCCAGCAAGAACCAGCAGCCTACATTAAAACCTTGCAATATTTGCCGGTGGACGTACCTGTGACTCAATGTTTTGAAAACTTTAGGCTTTTTTAAAATTGCATACAACTGTGACGTCTCGCTGTATCTGAGTCTGTATTAGCAATTTTCGCGTTTTTTATTACTTAATCCTACCCATTTGTTGTTACGCACATGCATGGTTGTGATAGGACCTACACTTGAAGAGGATTCTGTTCACTTTCACTTGCGCAGCTTCTTTTATAGGAAGAGACATTGAACAAGAGCGCACTCTACATAAACAGAACCAACTACAGAAGCAGAACGTATCTAGACATAAAGGAGTCAGGAAGCAGTCTGGTGGTAGTCCTCCAGTTTGTAGCAGTAGTGGTAGGAAGAGCGAATGAGGGCGTAGGGGAAGCAGTCCTCCAGCAAGTCCACCGACAACCACGCAGACTCGTCCACTATCTGCAATGACCAAGACTACAGTTGGTCTGGTCTGAGCAAGTAAAACACCTGTTCAAGCACGGTGTAGACCGACTCCTTGTTGCGCAGCTGCTCCCGCTCGCCTGGCTCCTGCTGATTGAGCCGCAGCAACGAACTCGATGCTAACTAAACATTCCTGTCTACTGTACCGACAAGCTTCTACAATCCTTAGAGAACGTACAGCCAAGAACTCCTTCATCCGATCGATTATGTCTCCCCTCGCATGCAGAGTGAACAGAGCACCTGCGATCGTATTGACTGCCCGAGCAATGCAGTGACTGTTGTTGAGATGTGCTGCAACAACAAACTACCAGGTAGTACACGGGTCCACGACAAAAAGTCTTGAAATTGGAGAAACCAGAGTTATTCTCTACAACCCCATAAAGGCTTCAGTATCAGTCTCATGACAAGTTGTATGTTGGGCAATGTGTGCAAGTGAAGAAAGAAAGAGTGAACGTACCACCAAGAGAAGCCTTGAAGAAAGCACCTTCGGTTTTGGCTAGTTTGGGCAGCGAGACCGCTATGAAAACCATCAACAGACAGCAGACTGAGTAGTCCTCCTCTGTAGCCGACTCATCTGAAACCAAACTAATGCAATCAGCTGCTTATCAGTCAACTGACTGACTGACTTTGCATCTGTGCCCGGATGGCACTGACCAGAGACGAGTCGACTGCACAGTCCACTCCTGATGCCGAGCACATCTCATAGGCAGCCTGAAAGCTACACACTACACACAGACAGACAGAGAGAGCAGTAAGTTAGAGAGGTGAGGCAGGCCGGTCATAACACGTGCAGCGGTGTACTAAATCAAACAAGAGAAAGCCGCAAACTGTAGTCATGCGTGAAAACACAGCACACAGCATTCAGTCGTTCACCCACCTCCCAAGCTGGATACTCCGGCTAAACAAACAAACAGACTACAGCATAAATACTGCTTGCATAGGTGTGGGAGCTGGACCTACAGTAAGCAACTTATAATCACCTATGAATTGAAGACTATGTGTATTGCACCATATGGTAACAAGAGTAGCTTCCCTGTTTGCATTAACTGTAATAGAACCTTTTGGTTGTACAAGTTATGTACTGTGCTCATCTTGTCAGAACAAATTGAAACCAGTAACACTCTATGGAATTCTTAGAGAAGATACAAACAGCTCGCAGCTGCCAATCAAAAATGACACTTGGTTTCTGTTTCAGCTTTTATCCTATTTCCGATCTCTTTCAGAAATCAGATGCTGAGAAGAAAAATGGTACTATTCCATTACATACACCATATAGTGCTGTTTATCCTACCCAGGTACTACATGACACTCTACAAAATCTGCTCTATACTAAACTAACAACAGCATGTGAACCCTGTAGTAGCCATTGCACCAAGTGCCGTTTGTAGTACCTGGCAGACATGGGCAAAGGGGTGGGCTGAGGGGGGTTGGCCCCCCATCAGGCTCTGATCTACCCCCCCCATCAGCCGGCCGCTACCCCCCATCAGGAATTTTTGGGAAGAATTTTGTATAGAAAATTATGATAAAAATATGCCTGGAATAGGCGTAAATGAGCTCAGAATAGCTAATTTTAACTTATTATAATAAAAAATAAGCCAAAAAACCCTGATTTTCGCCCTTAGCCCCCCATCAGGCGCTACTACCCCCCATCAGGAATTCAAAATTCTACCCCCCATCAGCCGAAATGCTAGCCCATGTCTGGTACCTGGGTACTACTGTATAAATAGCACTATACGGTGTGTGTGTCAGTGAGGTCTAGAGGGATAGGGGCGTCACTTTGAGCCAATCTTTCGATCAGTCAGAAAGTCCAGAAACAAACTGGCCAGAACGGGCTCTACCGCAAAACCAGGTAACTGCTATTTTTGTCAGATTGATAGTAAGAAATGTTTCGACTGCACGAATAGTAAAGTAGATGTGAACAAGACTGTTTATGCCTAAGAGTTAGGGACATCAGAGATCAAGGACAGGAATAGAGACCGCATGAAGTAGAAGGAGAAAACGCACCAGCTGCTCTGGATGCTCATCAGGAAAGTTTCGTTTGAAGTCTGTCACTGCATTCAGCAGAAAAGGAATGCGCTCTCCTTCCACCTACAACAGGAGAGTCAGCAAGCTAGCTAGAGGAGGCAGAGAAGAAAGGGTTAGTTATTTACATCTTGTAGAGCTTGCTGGAGGAGCCATTTAAAGCTGAGAATCTCTCCCACAATGGTCACTCTCTGGAGCAGGTTGTCCACCACATCCAGGTTCTTGCGAGTTGCATCGCTCACTGAAACACTACCATTATCTACTTTGCTGCTGTAACTACGTTATGCATAATGGTAGTGGTACGAGCACAGTTACAGAGCCTACTGCCGCTACCCTTGTATGTACATGTACCTAACAGGTTGTCTAAAAAACGGATGTTCAGGAAATTGTTCAAGTGATGCATGAAATTTTAGTAGACAAAGTTCCATTCTTTTTAAAATTTTTTTGGGGAGCCGAAGCTCCTTTGCAACTATAGACCGTTGGCCTGAGACCCGAGAACACTGGTAAGACATGGCCACGTTCGTGGAGTGAATGAACATGTGTAGGCTGGGCCAGCACACGGGCACAGTGGCTTTGCAGCATAAACCACTACACCAACTGTGCCGGCAAAGTTGCATGCTTTTCAGTATTCTGCAAATTTTAGCTCACTTGCAGGAAAAGAAATGTTTATATTTTGCCACACCCTGTCTGTACATTACCGGTTAATTGTTTGAAGAACTCCCGCATGCGTTCTGGCTTCTCAAAGTTGGTGCGCATGGCACGCAGCACTTCCTTGTTCTGCACGACCAGCTTCTGTAAGTGAGTAGATATGTAGATGAAGACAACACTGCATCATGACTACCTTCAGCTCGGTAACCTGACTAGCCACATGCCAAATCAACCGTTCAGACATGAACTTTATTCCATAGGCTCCCAACAGCTGAGCCAGTGCACGCAACTCTAAAAACATTATTTAACTCATTCAGAATATAAAGTAGTGTTGTTAGGCTCTTTTTTTAAAAAAAGGCTTTTTTTTTAATAAAAGCTTTTTTTTGAAGGCCCATTTCGAAAATTTTTTATTTTATTCACAGTACGGAAATTTTGGGGGAAAATCGCTGAATTTAGCCTCAGATATACATTAGACAGTCAGGCACTTAACGCCGTTTATGGTACCGACACCATATAAGGTGCCGGTACCATATATGGTACCGGTACCGAGGGTAGTGGTACCATATATGGTACCGGCACCATATATGGTACCGTCACCATATATGGTACCGGTACCAGAAATGGTGCCCCCACGTTCGGCGACTGTGGTGGTACCATATATGGTACCGGTACCATATATGGTACCCCCACGTTCGGGACCTGTGGTGGTACCATATATGGTACCGGCACCATATATGGTACCCCCACGTTCGAGGTCTGTGGTGGTACCATATATGGTACCCCCACCTTCGCGTTTTTCCGGTACCGGTACCATATATGGTACCACTCCGTTCAGATTTCGTACCATATATGGTAGTGGTACCATATATGGTACCGGTACCATATATGGTACCGTCACCATATATGGTACCGGCACCATATATGGTACCGGCACCCATGGCCATGGGTAGGGGTACCATATATGGTGCCGGTACCATATATGGTGACGGTACCATGTATGGTGCCGGTACCATATATGGTACCGGTACCATATATGGTACCACCACAGTCGCCGAACGTGGGGGCACCATATATGGTACCGGTACCATATATGGTGACGGTACCATATATGGTGCCGGTACCATATATGGTACCACTACCCTCGGTACCGGTACCATATATGGTACCGGCACCTTATATGGTGTCGGTACCATAAACGGCCGCTACCCCCCATCAGGAATTTTTGGGAAGAATTTTGTATAGAAAATTATGATAAAAATATGCCTGGAATAGGCGTAAATGAGCTCAGAATAGCTAATTTTAACTTATTATAATAAAAAATAAGCCAAAAAACCCTGATTTTCGCCCTTAGCCCCCCATCAGGCGCTACTACCCCCCATCAGGAATTCAAAATTCTACCCCCCATCAGCCGAAATGCTAGCCCATGTCTGGTACCTGGGTACTACTGTATAAATAGCACTATACGGTGTGTGTGTCAGTGAGGTCTAGAGGGATAGGGGCGTCACTTTGAGCCAATCTTTCGATCAGTCAGAAAGTCCAGAAACAAACTGGCCAGAACGGGCTCTACCGCAAAACCAGGTAACTGCTATTTTTGTCAGATTGATAGTAAGAAATGTTTCGACTGCACGAATAGTAAAGTAGATGTGAACAAGACTGTTTATGCCTAAGAGTTAGGGACATCAGAGATCAAGGACAGGAATAGAGACCGCATGAAGTAGAAGGAGAAAACGCACCAGCTGCTCTGGATGCTCATCAGGAAAGTTTCGTTTGAAGTCTGTCACTGCATTCAGCAGAAAAGGAATGCGCTCTCCTTCCACCTACAACAGGAGAGTCAGCAAGCTAGCTAGAGGAGGCAGAGAAGAAAGGGTTAGTTATTTACATCTTGTAGAGCTTGCTGGAGGAGCCATTTAAAGCTGAGAATCTCTCCCACAATGGTCACTCTCTGGAGCAGGTTGTCCACCACATCCAGGTTCTTGCGAGTTGCATCGCTCACTGAAACACTACCATTATCTACTTTGCTGCTGTAACTACGTTATGCATAATGGTAGTGGTACGAGCACAGTTACAGAGCCTACTGCCGCTACCCTTGTATGTACATGTACCTAACAGGTTGTCTAAAAAACGGATGTTCAGGAAATTGTTCAAGTGATGCATGAAATTTTAGTAGACAAAGTTCCATTCTTTTTAAAATTTTTTTGGGGAGCCGAAGCTCCTTTGCAACTATAGACCGTTGGCCTGAGACCCGAGAACACTGGTAAGACATGGCCACGTTCGTGGAGTGAATGAACATGTGTAGGCTGGGCCAGCACACGGGCACAGTGGCTTTGCAGCATAAACCACTACACCAACTGTGCCGGCAAAGTTGCATGCTTTTCAGTATTCTGCAAATTTTAGCTCACTTGCAGGAAAAGAAATGTTTATATTTTGCCACACCCTGTCTGTACATTACCGGTTAATTGTTTGAAGAACTCCCGCATGCGTTCTGGCTTCTCAAAGTTGGTGCGCATGGCACGCAGCACTTCCTTGTTCTGCACGACCAGCTTCTGTAAGTGAGTAGATATGTAGATGAAGACAACACTGCATCATGACTACCTTCAGCTCGGTAACCTGACTAGCCACATGCCAAATCAACCGTTCAGACATGAACTTTATTCCATAGGCTCCCAACAGCTGAGCCAGTGCACGCAACTCTAAAAACATTATTTAACTCATTCAGAATATAAAGTAGTGTTGTTAGGCTCTTTTTTTAAAAAAAGGCTTTTTTTTTAATAAAAGCTTTTTTTTGAAGGCCCATTTCGAAAATTTTTTATTTTATTCACAGTACGGAAATTTTGGGGGAAAATCGCTGAATTTAGCCTCAGATATACATTAGACAGTCAGGCACTTAACGCCGTTTATGGTACCGACACCATATAAGGTGCCGGTACCATATATGGTACCGGTACCGAGGGTAGTGGTACCATATATGGTACCGGCACCATATATGGTACCGTCACCATATATGGTACCGGTACCATATATGGTGCCCCCACGTTCGGCGACTGTGGTGGTACCATATATGGTACCGGTACCATATATGGTACCGGCACCATACATGGTACCGTCACCATATATGGTACCGGCACCATATATGGTACCCCTACCCATGGCCATGGGTGCCGGTACCATATATGGTGCCGGTACCATATATGGTGACGGTACCATATATGGTGCCGGTACCATATATGGTACCACTACCATATATGGTACGAAATCTGAACGGAGTGGTACCATATATGGTACCGGTACCGGAAAAACGCGAAGGTGGGGGTACCATATATGGTACCACCACAGACCTCGAACGTGGGGGTACCATATATGGTGCCGGTACCATATATGGTACCACCACAGGTCCCGAAGGTGGGGGTACCATATATGGTACCGGTACCATATATGGTGACGGTACCTTATATGGTGCCGGTACCATATATGGTACCACTACCTACGGTATCGGTACCGGCACCTTATATGGTGTCGGTACCATAAACGGCGTTAAGTGCCTGACTGTTAGAAGTGCAGTTCTATCAATTTCTTGCCTATTCTAAGCATAAAAATAGGTTTTCAAGGGCAGCAGCCACTCTGTGAGCAATGCTGCAGGTAGAATATCGACTCTCAGGCTGTAACACTATGTTTGAACCAAAGTATCAGCTTTTGCATTTAAAGTTGCTTCTGATGCATCCTTGCATCTCCTACAAGCTATATTTCATGCTAGGAAAAAAATTTGAAAAAAAAAAATTCGAAATGAAAAATTTTCATAAAAAAAGCTTTTTTTTGGCTTAAAAAAATTTTTTTACAACTCTAATATAAAGCAATCCTGTGAACAAAATAGAGCCTTGACATGAACTGACTAGAACCAAGAATGCATAAAAGAGCAATAAAAATATTTGAGTCAGCGGCTGACTTAGTGTCGATTTTGTTTGTTTGTTTGTTTAGATTCCACTGTCCATTCGGACAGCTCAGGACACCACGTGCTCTTATTAGAGCCTTTCAATGGAGTGCCCTGCCTACAAACATCCCTCCCCTTTGCTGTCATAGAGTGCAACGGCAGCTCCGGTTCGGTTCCCATTTACCTACTGGGCATCACCGGCTTTCGGTGGTCTGGGTTGGGCTTAACGTCGACTACTTCCAGTCGCTTCGACCGGTTTCGAACCCACAAACAACCGCTCTCGCAGATGCCGGGGCCACCGTGACACACGGGATAGTGTAAACTACCCGTGGCCAAGACGCGACATAAACGTCCATGCGCTGCACCATAATTACTGGAGGAGTCGCGAATTTCTCGACCCCTGAGCTAATTGCGCATGCGCTTTACTGCAGTGCAACCTGATTTCTGAGTGAGATATTCAATCTGACTTTGGGAATATAGCTGCCCCGTTGGTTGCTTAAGTCTATGACGGCGCCATGATAAAGAGATAGAAAGGTAAAAAGCTGGCAGATGTTTAAGTTTATTCGCCTCCCAAGTACACTGAATACACGAGTGGGCAGGGTCGGCAGGCGTGTAATGGCCCTTGCGGACTGAAGCCTAATCAACAAATTGTAATTATGCAGATGCAAGTATGTGACATGTGTACATGGCCATGCTCGTGTGCTGCATTTCACAGATATCTTGCAATCACACCTTGCAATTGGACACTTCCTTTAGTTATTGTGATGATTGAAGATCTTAGACGAAATATGGAATGAATTGCCATTGTAGAAAATGATTGAAAATTTTGTTAGCGTCATGCTTGCTCAGAAATCAGATTGCGCTGCAATAAATTACAGGTGCAATTACCTCAGGGGTTGGAAAATTCCTGACCACTCAAGTAATTATGCTGCAGGACATCCACACTCAGTGGATGTCTGAGTGGCACATTCTTGCTACTCTTTTATGCATTCTAGCCGAATTTTGGAAAATATTCTACACAGCTGTAACTTTGACCCATTGCAGAACAAAGTTATAAAAATAATATTTTCTCTAGTTGCAGTGCTATTAATCAAAATATGCACAAATTGGTCAGCAGCTGCCAGGTTCGAGGAAAAATAATTGGTACCTTAGATTACATTTGAATGGACGGATTTGGTTGAAGGGCAAAAGCTGTGATTCGAAAAGGTTGAAAAGCTTCATGCCAACGACATAAAGCGAAATCGGTTCAGTGGACTCATTTAAACCTACCGTTGGCGTCAGTGTACTCCTCGGCAGAGAAAGCCACTGGTTCAGCACTGGGACTGTTGACGAAGGAACGGAGGTGGGGCGCCAACAGAATCTGCGAGTTGGCCACTCGACGCAACAGAATCTCCAGGTACCTGCAGATCCACTACACAGTCAGACAGACAGAAGACTCTTCTACAGGCTGGGGTAAGACTTAGTATACTGGCACCATACATGTAACAGGGGTCTGGGGGTCTGCCCCCACCCGACTTAGGCCAGACCCCCCAGATGGGACCACCCTCCGATTTTACTGGCAAGTAATTTTTTAGCAAATTTTTGCGATTTTTTACAATTTCAGATACAAAAATTGCCAAAACCACCTACAAAACAGCACGTTTTAGCTGTATTTCAGCCCAAATTAGCGATTTTTCGCCAAAAAATGCGATTTTTTCGATTTTTGACCGTTTTTAGTGCCCACCCCCCTCCCAAAATTTTGGCTCAGCCCCCCAGCCGGCGCCAGACCCCCAACCCTCCTTCGGCGGTGATCTGTTACATGTATGCTGGCACCATACCAGAATGGGCTGTGTTGGAGCCTCCTTCAAGTTTACTGGCTTCACACCAGGGCTGTTGGGTCGGTTTTTTCCTCGTTTTTTTGTTTTTTTTTTCGGAAAAAACCGGTTTTTTTCTTAGAGGGACGGAAAAAAACTAAAATGCGGAAAAAAACTCAAACAGGTTTTTAAAGGAAATAGACACAATAACTGGTTAAATTCGCTTCAAATGCTTTGAATTTACGTTAATAAAAGCCTTACAAGCATTTTCCTGGCATAACTTAGCTGTTTTTGGCAAAAAAATACTGGTACCATTTTTACGCAATTTTTTATTGGTGTATTTTTATTGTTTTAAAATCAAATTAATACTCTAAAAGATGAAATTAGTGCATTTCGTAATAAAACACACGCTATTTTGTTGAATTCTTTAATAAAAAGCGATTGTCAAAAATGTTTTTCTGTCCTCTCGGAAAATAACTTTTGAAAAAAAAAACGAAAAAAAACTGAAAAAGAAACCCAAAAAAACCGGCTTGAGTTTTTTTTCGGAAAACAAACAGCCCTGCTTTACACTCAGACCCACCCAAATGAAGTAGACTCTTCTTCAGGGAAGGGCCTACTTTAATGGCAGTGCCGCCACCCTCAAATCGGTAGACCCACATTCAACTATCTTACAACTATGCTGTTGACTGTGTGATCATACCATCTGGTGTAGAGGGTGGTTAGGGTCTCATCGCCGTT
The DNA here is from genome assembly GCA_030248155.1 of Sabatieria punctata. Taxonomy (NCBI): domain Eukaryota; kingdom Metazoa; phylum Nematoda; class Chromadorea; order Araeolaimida; family Comesomatidae; genus Sabatieria; species Sabatieria punctata. Next base: position 26,709 of record JASANB010002575.1, read on the forward strand.
GTGGTCTTGGGGCTGTGTCTGTTGCAG
>JASANB010002576.1:0-56707 GCA_030248155.1 Sabatieria punctata
AGGACGCATCAGTAAAGCCTAGAGACGCATCAGTACAGGGTACGACCGGGGGCCTGTTTTGCCTGATATAAAAATACCCCTTGGGGTAGCTATGCATCATGGATAGGGCACGTTCCGGAGTCGTATAGTCATAAGAAAGTTAATTAATTAATGTATAGTCCATTTCTGACCTTCCTTGGTTCCCCCCCCCAGCTACACCTAACCCTATCCGACTTTCGTTCGTTACTGGATTACCTTCTGTGCCTGTTAGCGTTGGAATACTGTATGCAACTCAAATTTGGGCAAAACATATCTTTAACACTTATGAATAAACGCTGAAATTTTGAAGGAATTCCACTGACATATAAATGAAAACGAATTATATGAAGTTAACTCGAATAAGCGATTACAGGTTTTTTCCGCTTTTGTACCATATTTATTGACTACACACGTTAAGCCTGAGCAGGATTCACCTTATATTGATTAGTAGAGACGCAAAACTACTAAAGGAATTTAAAGAAGCAAAATAAAAACCATTGGCTTTGGGCTGCTCAGGATCCCCAATACGTTCGTATTCGATACCCCCTAAATTTAACGACCTCATCAACTTTAACCCAATTTCCGGGATCTTTTACGAACCTAGGACGCCAAATCTGAGTGATTTTAGTAAGAGCAACACCTAAACTAAAATTTAAGCGGGCGCACCTTTTTTATTTGTTCTTTGTTTAAGAGCAAACTTTAGTTTTCTGAAAAAATGCCGATTCTGCCTATGCTTAACCATGTAAAATTTCAATCTGATTTCCGGGATCTTTGGCTGCATCGATGCCGAAAAAAAATGGCTCAAACGAAAGATGATCAATGCCTCTTTAATACCGTCGGGCGCACCTTTTGAGATCATAATTTTTTTTTACACTGACGCTGTTTTTCCGCTTATTTTAGCCAAAAACAACAGCAGCTTAGCGTATACCAAGGCGATTTGGGTGAATAGTTATGTTAAAATAATCAAAACAAATAACCATCAAAAAAGAACGTGCTTTTCTAGCCGCATTTTTAAAAAAAGGATGATTTTGACCTCCGCGACACCAATGTGGTGAAAACGCGCAAAGAAAATTAGGCACGCGGCGCGGCGCAAAATTGGCCGCCGTTGCCGGTCCCTACTGTATATCATTTGAAAGCCCTTCGCCTGACGAGTCTAATGATCGCTACATCAGTAGCTGTAGGCACGTTCCGGATGGCTGGTTTTCAAAATATAAAAATACCCCTAGGGGGACGCATCAGTATAGGCACACTCCGGAGGACCTGTTTTCCAAATATAAAAACACCCCTAGGAGGACGCATCAGTAAAGCCTAGAGACGCATCAGTACAGGGTACGACCGGGGGCCTGTTTTGCCTGATATAAAAATACCCCTTGGGTGGGGTAGCTACGCATCATGGATAGGGCACGTTCCGGAGTCGTATAGTCATAAGAAGTTAATTAATTAATGTATAGTCCATTTCTGACCTTCCTTGGTTCCCCCCCCCCCAGCTACACCTAACCCATCAAAGCTAGCTAGTTGTCCATCGTCGATCAAAGATCGTCGGTCAAGCGACCGTCCATCACAAGCACTACTACTAACCGAACTCGCCCGTGATATAGCTACTCTATACCGAAGAGGTCCACTTACACTCTGGTCTGGAGTAGGGATGCAAATGGTATAAAAAATACCAAATACCAAATACCAAATACCAGATGGTATTTTCTATGCCAAATAATACCAAATAATTCCAAATAGTTGATAAACAGGTCGCTAGCTGTTTGTAATGAGCGCAAAATCATACTTTTTGTTTTTTTTTAGCAAAAATATATTAGTTTTGCCTCAGTGGAAGAGTTTTTGTTGCGTCTAAAAGAAATCTAGTCATGCCGAGAAAGAAAAGGAGCAGAATTTGATGGTTTTTCACTGACTCGGTGAATGGGCAAGCACGTTGTGACGTTTGCGGTCTAGGCTCAGTCTCCATAAAGGGGCCGTCCATAAACGACGTCGTTCCAAAATCCCGATTTTTCGGACCCCCCTTCTCCCAAAATCGCCTTGCGTCGTTTCATGGGGGGCCCCCTCCCACTTTTTGAGAATTTTCCATGAATGGTTGTTATAAGCTAAACTGGTCAGAATTCTTTGTTGTTTTGTTGCTCAGAAACGGTAAAGAGACGTGTTGTTCTACGTATCTGCATTGTTAAACTTTTAGTAAATTAGAAATAAAGAGAAAACTCTGAACAGAAGAGCTCTGACATGGTATACAGTCGCAAAATATGCAGAATTTATCGCTTAAAAGCTACCTGTTTAGTTATTTAAACTATTTGGTATTATTTGGTATAAAAAAATACCAAATACCAAATAATACCAAATACCTAGAAAATACCAAATAATACCGAATAATACCAAATAATACCGGATACCATTTGCATCCCTAGTCTGGAGGCATTTGGCATTTTGTACCCCATACCGTATAGTGCTGTTTATACCAGTGGCGCATCCAGGGGGTGTAGGATGGGTAGACCTCCTTTGCGGAGGAGGTAAGAAGAGTCTGTCTGTCAAAAATAAGCGAAACTAATGAATTATGTACCAAAACTGTCTATTTTGTGCTCAGAATGCCTTTTAAATGCGTTTTTGAAGGCTAAATTTTCAAAATTTTCTCGCCCTGGTTGGGCCACTTTAAACTACTAAAACTTATAATTTCTGTCATTTTAAGCCTGGAATGCGTTTTAAACGCGTTTTTGAAGGAAAATTTTGCTAAATTTTCTTACCCTGGTTGAGCAGCGGCACGGCCACAAAATTTCAAAAATTTACAGCCCCCTTTCCGAAATGCTGGATACGCCACTGTGTAGTGCGCCCTATTTATAGTACCCCGGGTACTATAAACGGCACAGTGCCAATTACCCGGGGTACTATATATGGAGACAGATTTCTAATCTGAAGTGAGCAATTATCACTACAAAACGTGCCAATATTACAGATTTTTTGGTGGTAAACCTTGTTTGTATGAAGGAAAACAGTAGATAATGCAATCACAGAGGTTCTGATGTATGTAAATATCCAATTTTTTACATGTATGTGGTAATTTGAGCAAGGAACGTCACATACTATTGTTAGTTTCTTAGACAGCAGTTTTTTAGAGTGCCATATATCATACATGGGCCGGAAAAATCCGGAGGGGGGTAGGGGGGTTGCAGATCTCGGGGGGGGGGGGGCCGAAAAAATGCAAAAAAACGCCTATTTTGCCTTAAATAAGCGAAAATTTCCTCCCTCCGGGAGGGGGGGAGTGGGTGGGGGAGGGAGGTATGGCCAGCCGAGGGGGGTATGGCCGGCCGAGGGGGAGGGGTATACCCCCCTTACCCCCCGGCCCATGTATGCCATATATAGTAACCGGGTACTATAAACAGCACTATACTGTACCCAATACTAATTGGGACTAGTGATGCAAACAAAACAGAAATACCGAGACTCAAGAATACCAAGAAACACCGAGAATACCGAGAACGCAATGTCTGAGATCGGTTTATCACAAAATTTTATGTATTTTCATTTTACTGAGAAGTGCCGAGATCTCAGTTACATCTGGCACCTGCAAAGATCGAAAAAATCGCAGTAGCCCTGAAAATTGACATAAAAATCGAAAAGTTGATCAATGATTAGGTTAAGGAAGTCGTTTTTGCGTTAATCAACTAGAAGTTGCGTAGCTTATGGGGTTTGGGGCCACCGGGGCTCTGAGCCCAAAGATGGGAGGGTATTAAAAAAGTGGGTGGTGACAGCCCCAATTATTCTGGAGGTTTCCCGTTCATCGGTCCGCTCTGAATAATTAACAGAGCTGTTACATTTTGTGCGCTTTCTGCTGAATAAATCTAACGTATTCATCCAGTCTTGGCTGCGGTAGCAGAAACCGCGCAAAATTTACATAATTCTCAACTGAGACGACAATTTTCGCATCACGCTTACGCTACGCCTATTTTCTTTTCCAATTTCAATGTATGGTTTTGGTGAGATTCTTTTCTTAAAAAATTGAGCTTTTTTGGGTCTGTGCAACATATACCAGTTATACAGTCAGGGAAATAACAACATATATGGTATCAGTACACATATATGGAAACGGTACCATATATGGTACCGGTACACCTTCAAGTGGTACCATATATGGTACCACTTCCTTATATGGTACTGGTACCATATATGGTACCCCTTCGATCGAGGCCTCAGGTGATACCCATATATGGAACTGGTACCATATATGGTACGGTACCCCTTCAATCAAATCATGAGGGGTACCATATATGGTACCCTTTCGATCGATGCCTCAGGTGGTACCATATATGGTACCATATGTGGAAACGGTACCATATATGGAAACGGTACCAAATATGGTACCGGTGCCATATATGGTACCCTTTCGATCGAGGCCTCAGGTGGTACCATAAATGGTACCGGTACCATATATGGAAACGGTACCATATATGGTACCCTTTCGATCGAGGCCTCAGGTGGTACCCATATATGGAACTGGTACCATATATGGTACGGTACCCCTTCGATCAAATCATGAGGGGTACCATATATGGTACCCTTTCGATCGATGCCTCAGGTGGTACCATATATGGTACCATATGTGGAAACGGTACCATATATGGAAACGGTACCAAATATGGTACCGGTGCCATATATGGTACCCTTTCGATCGAGGCCTCAGGTGGTACCATAAATGGTACCGGTACCATATATGGAAACGGTACCATATATGCAGGGTTGGGTAGCTGTTAAAAACACGTTATTAACACGTGTTATTAACACGTTAATAACACGTTATTAACATGAGGCTTGTAAATAATTCGAATTAGTGTAAAAAATTATTTTAAGCTTCCCGCAACTCGGGATGCATCCAGCGCTTCATAGAATGATTATTTACCGTACTTCTGCTAGTTATTGAGACCTTCAACAGTCTGACTACAAACTTAGTATAGTAAACACATGGACGACTAAAAACTACTGGACACGAATCGACCCCAACGCCCGTTTCCACAGTAGGCCTACTTTCAAAAGGCCGTATCTTTGGAACCGTTCGACCTACAATCAATATAAATACATCCTTAGAATCGCCACCGTGTGAGGAATCCAATTCCGTGCTCAAATCACTTCCATAGGGACCATATAAAAAGTTCATTTTTTTCCATGGCGCAAATTAGGATTACCAAGCAACGTTGCGCAGATTAGAATGCAAATTCAACCAGAGCTCAAGCCCCTCTACAACTTTGGTCATGAAGCCCAAAACCCTCCGACGCATCTGTAAGAAGTTATTCGCAAAAACCTATTTATTCATTGAACTTGTAGAAACGGGCTGTAGTAATCCAGATGAGTGCGCTAATTGGAGTGATTGCACAGCAAACTGCCAATACAATAGGGCAGGGTCTCAATAACGAAGCAATTGTCGAGCAACACCCAGTATATTTTCAGGGAAAATACTTTATATCACCACAGAAATACCATAAATAATAGCTCAGACACTGTACCATGAAAGCAGGACCATTTTAAAGGCATCTTTCCTAACAGTCAGCGACTACGTCCAAACATTGTTATCTTGGCTTGCGCACTGGGCTTAATACCAGAAATAGAGAAATAGTGAACTTCTTGACCAGGTTTTTGCACATGCAGTTGAAAAATTTAGTCAAGAATTCGGGTGAACGAGTGACTCTGCAGACAGGAAAGCTCAGACACGAGAATGTCCAGCAACTGGAAATCCTCTTCTAACAGCAACAAGACGGTTTCAACCATACATGTATTAGGGGGTTTGGGGGGCGGTTATTCCCTGCTGGAAAGGCCAACCCCCTCACCCCCGCGAGACAGGTTAAGGGACCCCTCTACCCGACCCATGAGAGTGATTCGGAATCTGGTCTTTTCAGTCGGTTACAGACCAGTGAATGATTCACTGTTTTCATAATGCTGTTGCACTGTTATGTTTCTATATAAAACTGCAATACCCTTTTAAATGATTACCTTATGGCCATGAAATAGTGTTTACTAGGCTTTTGCCATGCTGCTGGAGCAAATTCAGGCGTTTTTGAATTTTTAACAGGTTTTTATGTTAATAACACTGTTATTAACGTTATTAACACTGTTAATAACAGGTCTGAATTTTTAACTGTTAATTATACAACCCTGAATGGTACCCTTTCGATCGAGGCCTCAGGTGGTACCATATATGGAAACGGTACCATAGCTATATGGTACCAGTACACCTTCAAGTGGTACCATATATGGTACCACTTCCTTATATGGTACTGGTACCATATATGGTACCCCTTCGATCGAGGCCTCAGGTGATACCCATGTATGGAACCGGTACCATATATGGTACGGTACCCCTTCGATCAAATCATGAGGGGTACCATATATGGTACCCTTTCGATCGATGCCTCAGGTGGTACCATATATGGTACCATATATGGTACCCTTTCGATCGAGGCCTCAGGTGGTACCATAAATGGTACCGGTACCATATATGGAAACGGTACCATATATGGTACCCTTTCAATCGAGGCCTCAGGTGGTACCATAAATGGTACCGGTACCATATATGGTACCCTTTCGATCGAGGCCTCAGGTGGTACCATAAATGGTACCGGTACCATATATGGAAACGGTACCATATATGGTACCCTTTCGATCGAGGCCTCAGGTGGTACCATATATGGAAACGGTACCATATATGGTACCAGTACACCTTCAAGTGGTACCATATATGGTACCACTTCCTTATATGGTACTGGTACCATATATGGTACCCCTTCGATCGAGGCCTCAGGTGATACCCATATATGGAACCGGTACCATATATGGTACGGTACCCCTTCGATCAAATCATGAGGGGTACCATATATGGTACCCATTCGATCGATGCCTCAGGTGGTACCATATATGGTACCATATGTGGAAACGGTACCATATATGGAAAACGGTACCAAATGGCACCCTTTCGATCGAGGCCTCAGGTGGTACCATAAATGGTACCGGTACCATATATGGTACCCTTTCGATCGAGGCCTCAGGTGATACCCATATATGGAACCGGTACCATATACGGTACGGTACCCCTTCGATCAAATCATGAGGGGTACCATATATGGTACCCTTTCGATCGATGCCTCAGGTGGTACCATATATGGTACCATATGTGGAAACGGTACCATATATGGAAACGGTACCAAATATGGTACCGGTACCATATATGGTACCCTTTCGATCAAGGCCTCAGGTGGTACCATAAATGGTACCGGTCCATATATGGAAACGGTACCATATATGGTACCCTTTCGATCGAGGCCTCAGGTGATACCCATATATGGAACCGGTACCATATATGGTACGGTACCCCTTCGATCAAATCATGAGGGGTACCATATATGGTACCCTTTCGATCGATGCCTCAGGTGGTACCATATATGGTACCATATGTGGAAACGGTACCATATATGGTACCCTTTCGATCGAGGCCTCAGGAGGTACCATAAATGGTACCGGTACCATATATGGAAACGGTACCATATATGGTACCCTTTCGATCGAGGCCTCAGGTGATAACCATATATGGAACCGGTACCATATATGGTACGGTACCCCTTGGATCAAATCATGAGGGGTACCATATATGGTACCCTTTCGATCGATGCCTCAAGTGGTACCATATATGGTACCGTATGTGGAAACGGTACCATATATGGAAACGGTACCAAATATGGTACCGGTACCATATATGGTACCCTTTCGATCGAGGCCTCAGGTGGTACCATAAATGGTACCGGTACCATATATGGAAACGGTACCATATATGGTACCCTTTCGATCGAGGCCTCAGGTGGTACCATATATGGAAACGGTACCATATATGGTACCAGTACACCTTCAAGTGGTACCATGTGGTACCACTTCCTTATATGGTACTGGTACCATATATGGTACCCCTTCGTTCGAGGCCTCAGGTGATACCCATATATGGAACCGGTACCATATATGGTACGGTACCCCTTCGATCAAATCATGAGGGGTACCATATATGGTACCCATTCGATCGATCCCTCAGGTGGTACCATATATGGTACCATATGTGGAAACGGTACCATATATGGAAAACGGTACCAAATATGGTACCGGTACCATATATGGTACCCTTTCGATCGAGGCCTCAGGTGGTACCATAAATGGTACCGGTACCATATATGGAAACGGTACCATATATGGTACCCTTTCGATCGAGGCCTCAGGTGATACCCTTATATGGAACCGGTACCATATATGGTACGGTACCCCTTCGATCAAATCATGAGGGGTACCATATATGGTACCCTTTCGATCGATGCCTCAGGTGGTACCATATATGGTACCATATGTGGAAACGGTACCATATATGGAAACGGTACCAAATATGGTACCGGTACAAATATATGGTACCCTTTCGATCGAGGCCTCAGGTGGTACCATAAATGGTACCGGTACCATATATGGAAACGGTACCATATATGGTACCCTTTCGATCGAGGCCTCAGGTGATACCCATATATGGAACCGGTACCATATATGGTACTGTACCCCTTCGATCAAATCATGAGGGGTACCATATATGGTACCCTTTCGATTGATGCCTCAGGTGGTACCATATATGGTACCATATGTGGAAACGGTACCATATATGGAAACGGTACCATATATGGTACCCTTTCGATCGAGGCCTCAGGTGGTACCATAAATGGTACCGGTACCATATATGGAAACGGTACCATATATGGTACCCTTTCGATCGAGGCCTCAGGTGGTACCATATATGGAAACGGTAGCATATATGGTACCAGTACACCTTCAAGTGGTACCATATATGGTACCACTTCCTTATATGGTACTGGTACCATATATGGTACCCCTTCGATCGAGGCCTCAGGTGATACCCATATATGGAACCGGTACCATATATGGTACGGTACCCCTTCGATCAAATCATGAGGATCATCATCTTTTGATCGATGCCTCAGGTGGTACCATATATGGTACCATATGTGGAAACGGTACCATATATGGAAACGGTACCAAATATGGTACCGGTACCATATATGGTACCCTTTCGATCGAGGCCTCAGGTGGCACCATAAATGGTACCGGTACCATATATGGAAACGGTACCATATATGGTACCCTTTCGATCGAGGCCTCAGGTGATACCCATATATGGAACCGGTACCATATATGGTACGGTACTGGTACCCTTTCGATCGATGCCTCAGGTGGTACCATATATGGTACCATATGTGGAAACGGTACCATATATGGAAACGGTACCAAATATGGTACCGGTACCATATATGGTACCCTTTCGATCGAGGCCTCAGGAGGTACCATAAATGGTACCGGTACCATATATGGAAACGGTACCATATATGGTACCCTTTCGATCGAGGCCTCAGGTGATACCCATATATGGAACCGGTACCATATTTGGTACGGTACCCCTTCGATCAAATCATGAGGGGTACCATATATGGTACCCTTTCGATCGATGCCTCAAGTGGTACCATATATGGTACCGTATGTGGAAACGGTACCATATATGGAAACGGTACCAAATATGGTACCGGTACCATATATGGTACCCTTTCGGTCGAGGCCTCAGGTGGTACCATAAATGGTACCGGTACCATAAATGGTACCAGTACATCTTCAAGTGGTACCATATATGGTACCACTTCCTTATATGGTACTGGTACCATATATGGTACCTGTACCATATATGGTACCCCTTCGATCGAGGCCTCAGGTGATACCCATATAATGGTACCGGTACCATATATGGTACCCCTTCGATCAAATCATAAGGGGTACCATATATGGTACCGGTACCATATATGGTACCCTTTCGATCGATGCCTCAGGTGGTACCTTATATGGTACCGGTACCATATATGGAAACGGTACCATATATGGTACCCTTTCGATCGAGGCCTCAGGTGGTACCATAAATGGTACCGGTACCATATATGGAAACGGTACCATAAATGGTACCCTTTCGATCGAGGCCTCAGGTGGTACCATATATGGAAACGGTACCGTATATGGTACCCTTTCGATCGAAGCCTCAGGTGGTACCATATATGGTACCAGAAGCATAAACTGCTTTTAAAACAAAAGTTTCCCTAAGTCTAAGCCTGACCTTGAATCTAAGTAAGCCTGTATTAACTATAAATGGTATAACATGAGATCTCGGTTTTGTATGTTTTGAGACTGAGATTCTTGGATCGAAAACTCGAAAATTAAAATAAACAGGCTAGCTAGGTACATCCTGTATGCATTCACTAGGCATAGTTCAAGTACCTTGTACAAGTCCATGTAGGTTTCATTTCTTATATTGATACAGAAGGGAGTTAAAACTGGGTTCGTGCGGCTTTTGCACATACATGTAGTTGGGGTTTTTTTTGGGGGGGTTAGCCCCCGCAGGCCCGATTTTCGGCAAAAAGACCCCCCGAGCCGGATTTGGGGGGTTCTGAAACCCTATTTTGGGATAAAAACTGCTAAATTTCAGGGTTTCAATACTTATAAACCGTAATTTAGGATTTCAAAAGCCCTAAATAGGGTTTCGGAACCCTAACCTGGGTCTCTGAGAGCCTAAGCAGGGTTTCTTGAGCCCAAAATAGGGTTCCGCAACCCTAATTTGGGTCTCTGAAACTCTAATTAGGGTTTCAGAAGCTCTAAATAGGGTTCCGCAACCCTAATTTGGGTCTCTAAAAATTTTAATTTGGGTTTCTGAAGCCCTAAATAGGGTTCCGGAACCCTAATTTGGGTCTCTGAAACTCTAATTAGGGTTTCTGAAGCCCTAAATAGGGTTCCGGGACCCTAATCTGGGTCCCTGAGAGACTAAACAGGGTTTCTTGAGCCCAAAATAGGGTTCTGTAACCCTAATTTGGGTCCCTGAAACTCTGATTTGGGTTTCTGAAGCCCTAAGTAGGGTGCCGCAACCTTAATTTGGGTCTCTGAAACTCTAATTTGGGTTTCTGAAGCCCTAAATAGGGTTCCGCAACCCTAATTTGGGTCTCTGAAACTCTAATTTGGGTTTCTGAAGCCCTAAATAGGGTTCCGGAACCCTAATTTGGGTCTCTGAGAGCCTAAACAGGGTTTCTTGAGCCCAAAATAGGGTTCCGCAACCCTAATTTGGGTCTCTGAAACTCTAATTAGGGTTTCTGAAGCCCTAAATAGGGTTCCGGAACCCTAATTTGGGACTCTGAAACTCTAACTGAGGTTTCTGAAGCCCTAAATAGGGTTCCGGAGCCCTAATTTCCGTTTCTGGCGGCCCAAAATAGGGTTCCGGAACCCTAATTTGGGTTTCAGAGACCCAAAACAGGGTTTTGGAACCATAATTAGGGTTTCAAAAGCTGTAAATAGGGTTTCAGAGGCCCTAAATAGGGTTCCAGAACTCTAATTTGGGTCTCAGAAACCCTAAACGGGGTTTCAGAGCCCTAATTTGGCTTTCAGATTTTTTTAAATAGGGTTCCAGAAATGCACTTTAGCTGTATTATGTCGAATAAAATAGAGCTTTTTTGGCGCGTTTTAAAGCAAAATACAGTTTTTTGCATGTTTTTAATAAAAAATAGGATTTTCTGCACGCTTTAAAACAATAAATATGGTTTTAATGGGCATTTTTTCACTTCTGACAGGATTTTTACCGGATTTTTAGTCCTCAAAACCCTGTTTTGAGCCCAAAAAAGGTCGCTGAAACCCACTTTTGGACACCAAAAAAAAGGTCGCTGAAACCCCCTTTGGAAATAGTGCTGAAACCCTATTTGGGATCTGGAAACCCCCCCCCCCAGCCGAAAACCCAGCTACATGTATGCTTTTGCATGGCAAAATTCTCTGACCTTTCTCTGGCTTTTCCTATGACCAAAGTCAAAATTCCCTGACCAACCAGGGAGAGAAACTTTTGAAACATTGGTTTAAACGGCATTCTGAGGCTTAATGTTTAGTTTAAGTAGTAGTAGAAAGTCAGAAGTCCGATATTGAAAAAGGGTGGTGTGTAAAGTTCTAACAGGAGCATTTGGTCTTGAGATGTTTCTGCTGCTATCAAATTTTTCCCTGACCAGACACCAAATTCCATGCTTTTCCCTGATTCCCTGACTTTTTTAAATTCCCTGACTTTTCCATGACTCACTGATTTTCTAGGCCCTGACCATATACAATGTATGGTACCACCTGAGGCCCCGATCGAAAGGGTACCATATACGTATGGTACCACCTGAGGCCTCGATCGAAAGGGTACCATATACGTATGGTACCACCTGAGGCCTCGATCGAAAGGGTACCATATACGTATGGTACCACCTGAGGCCTCGATCGAAAGGGTACCATATACGTATGGTACCACCTGAGGCCTCGATCGAAAGGGTACCATATACGTATGGTACCACCTGAGGCCTCGATCGAAAGGGTACCATATACGTATGGTACCACCTGAGGCCTCGATCGAAAGGGTACCATATACGTATGGTACCACCTGAGGCCTCGATCGAAAGGGTACCATGGTACCGTTTCCATGTATGGTACCGGTACCATATATGGTACCCCTTATGATTTGATCGAAGGGGTACCATATATGGTACCTGGTACCATATATGGTATCACCTGAGGCCTCGATCGAAGGGGTACTATATATGGTACCAGTACCATATAAGGAAGTGGTACCATATATGGTACCAGTACCATATAAGGAAGTGGTACCATATATGGTACCACTTGAAGGTGTACCGGTACCATATATGGTACCGTTTTCATATATGTGTACTGATACCATATCTGTTGTTATTTCCCTGACTGTTGTATTGCTATTTCGGAAGTACTGTTATAAAATAGCACGAATTTCGATTGTGTACGTATGTAGTATAAATAGGACTTACGAATGTGTATTAGTTTTGTTTATTACAAATACCAACAAATCTGCTCTGTTTGTATTCGGCTCTATAGCACCCCAAACGGTAACTCGTAGCCACTCCCTACAACTACATGTACATACGTATCTGTTCAGTGAGCACGGTCTAAAGACATTTTAATCTTAAAAATTGGGCTTTGTATATATACATATGCATACATATGCATATCTCTGCAAAGTATCCTCTATCACAATAGCGGATATATGAATAAAGGTGTAGTTATTGGAGTCAGTATCCAAGATGTAAATAACAGGATATCAACTTTTTAGCTCCAAAGCCCAACTAGCCAATAACTACACCCGCGCAAAGGCAATCGCCACGGCACTGCTGAATGCGTCTGAGTCGTGTGGATCTTGTGTTGCGCTTATGGCTTACTAACGCCAGTTGTTTTCTGTTCTATGGATCGATTCTAGGTCCATATGACCCACCACCATGGAATAAGGTAGCATCAATGGGGGCACGTTTTTTTGGTTCGGCCCGGTCCAGCGGGCCTCTCAGGTGAGGCATATCCTCACGGCATCAAAATCAGGCCCGGCCCGGCCCATAGGTTTTTGCTTTGTCTAACTAAAGTTTTGAAAATTTGCTCTGAATTCTCAAATTGAAAACTAAAATTAAAGTTAAGCTTTCAAAACGAGCATTTTAAAACAGAAAACGCGTGTGTATTTCTATTTTGTGCTTAATTTTAAGTTCGCTCTAAAAATTTCTGCTGTGCTCCATCCGGCCGGCCCGGCCCGCCTCTCAAAAATGATCCTGGCCAGCCCCGCCTGGGCCCTTGCTGGTGGGGAGGGGATGATCGCAGAGGGCCCAATCTATGCCAATTTTGGGTGGGGCAGACCTCTATTAATGTACACAAGAATAATTTAAAAAAAGAAAAAGTTTTCTCAAAAATTCATCAGCCGTTCAGATTACAAGTGAGCCAAACGTTGGTGATAACCTGAAATCTCAGAAGACCCAAGCGCTGCCCCTCAGAGTTTCCACATTTTCCGCTCATATGGTTCAGACTCAGCTGTCCTGTACAAATGACAAGGTGCATCCATACATGGGCGGGAAAGATGGGTGGGTAGTCAAAATTCGAAAATTTGGGGGTGGGCCAGCCGGTTTGGTTGGGGTCGCGGCGATTTTTGTGGGTGGGGTCAGGAACAAAAGTCGACTTCAGGTGGGTGGGTGGGGTCGTTTGGGGTGTCGAGCCCAAGTTGCGGGGTGAGAAAACCCCGGCCCATGTCCATGTATGGGTGTATCTCTATTTGGGCTGTCCATAAACTACAACTTTCAGAGAGGGGCTGCGGTGGTCGGTTGAACGTTGGAAAAAGGTCGCAGGTGTGGGGGTTGGTATCATCGAAAACGTCAACGTTTTTAGGTGCCTACGAACATTTTGTCTGCAACTACAGCACTGACCGGCGGCCGATTTGCCTAAAAAATTGCGCGCACTGCTTTCTAAGCACTGACCGGCGGCCGTTTTGCCTAATCAAAAGTTGCTGGACCACACTCCAAAAACCGGGTTCTTAAAATCGTGCTTTTGTGGGTGCCATATGAATTGTGTGGGGTGACTGTACTTATTGCAATTATGTAAATCAATTAGCAAACATACTGTACGTAAACGGTAGAGGGAGCGAGCTTAAATAGATTTCTTGCCATCGCTAGACCTCAGCGTCAGCTGCGCGGAATGCCCCAACGGCCAGCCGGCCGGCCGTCTGTTGGCGGTGTTGTTGTTTTGTTGTTCGCGTAGGTCATTTGTGGGTCCTGTTGGTGACCCAGCCCGCCTGTTGGCTTTTTTGGCGATATTCGCCAATTCTGGCTGTTGGTCGAGCTGTTTCAGAGAGCGGCACTGTATGTATATTACAATGAAAACTCGACCCAGATCATCTTTCTAACTGCAAAAATGGTAGTTTCCTGTTAAAAATTTAAAAATTCTCTTTTTCATAGCTTTTACAATACTATGTACATATATTATAAATTGAAGCGTTCAGACGAAGAAATGCCTCAGTCCATAAATAGATGAAACGAGAAAAACGCGTTCAAAGTTTTCGGCCAGCCTGAAATAAATTGTGCAAACTGCTATGGCCTAAAGTTTACTATTCCAAAAGAGGCCCATACTAGTGCTACTCTGTACCTGAGTTTGGGCCACCACATGTTTCCTGATTTGGATATTTTTAAAAATTTGTGATAGTGGACTTAGGCTGTTTTAAGGTCTAAACCATAAAACAGCCTAAGTCCATATTCACAAATTTAAAAAAGATCAGCAAGAGTAAGAGAGCAGAATAACTACCAGGCTTGATTGCCTTCCAGAACTCCGGTAGTGGACTAGCAATCTTTCCATCAACCTGCAGCTTAAAAACAGCGCTACAATAACCTGAAATGTAAAACCTATGTTGAGAGATTCCAGAAAAAGAGCCAACAGGTCGCCCAAAAGCCTTTTTAGTCTTCAAAAGCGGCATTCGGTCAAAGTTTCTTAAACTAGTCTATCAGTACTCTAAGGCCCTCGATTTTGAAGTCTAAATAAAGATTATTGAATGAGAAATTTGATTTCAAAATATTATCAACCTTAGTAAATGATGGAAAAATTTGTGATTTTCATCCGTTAGCTAATTTACTCCAGAACCTGAAGGCGTACGCTAGCATTTTTTCTACCATTCTGTAGCTGAAGGATAGCGCTACAATAATCTGAAATATAGAACATAGATTTTAGGGGTTACAGATAAGCTATTGGGGTCGAAAGGGGGTCAAAATATTTCTTAAAAAACCCAATTCGACCAATGCTTCTTAAAGTAGTCAAAAAGTATTCTTAAACCCCCGATTTTTAAGTCTAAATTCTGATTACTAAGCCAGAACATAATATTCGAAATTTTGATCCAATAGTTTAGCAGCCCGATTACTGTATCTTCGAATTGAAGCATCAAATCTGGGATTCTATTTCAGGAGTATGAGAATTCGGCTATACTACATATTATTGTATCAACTATCAGTTGTCTAGGTCAATGTTTTATTTATTTTTTATTTATTTACTTATTTTTCTCTCATATCATATCATTTGAGCAAAGTACATAGTGTTAGTACACAACATAAGATGAATACGGGTTAGTAAACGGACGACCAGGACTATATGACAGAATAACCGGATATGAAAGACGGCTCGGTGGCTCTGGAGCTCTTACCCGAACCGTAGACTTAAATCTTTAACAGAAACATTTTTCTTAAAAACGCCGTACGAGCGAGCTGCAACCAGATTTTGAGTAAGACTGTTCCACTGATTAACTACCCGATTTGCAAAGAAATTTGATTTGGCGTTTATACGATTTTTGTTTACTACTAATTTAAAAGAATAACCTCTGGTAATACCCTCCCTATATTTAAAATATTTGTTACGGTCCAGTTCAACTAGGTTATTTAAAATTTTGTAGCACAATAATAAATCTGCACGGATTCTACGTCGCTCCAGGGTTTCCATTTTAACAAAAGCAAGCCTGGCAGAGTATGTCAACATAGGTAAATTACAACGCAGAAAGAGTCTCTTTGTAAAGTACCGCTGCACTCTTTCAACAGTATCTTTATCTTTGACCAAGTAAGGACTCCAAACTGGGGAACCCGATTCTACTATTGGACGTACATAAGTTTTATAAGCTTTCAGCAAGGTATCAGGAGTTTTGGTACGAAAAATTCGAAAGATTTTAATTTTTAGTGTGAATATTGAGGCTCTTCACTTGGACTTAGGCTTTTCTTCAACTGAATTTCGAGCACTATTAAAGAATTGCGTTGGTGTAACTTATGACATAGAATGTTTTCAGATGAAATAATTTGTATTGAACATGTCTATAGTTAGGGGAATGTGCTGCCGCGTAGAACTCAATTTTTTCAAAAAGTGGACTGAGGCATTTCTTCGCCTGAACGCTTCAATTGTACATTTTCCATCCATGGAGTCTGTATCAAGTTTAATCCAGGCGGGTCATCGAAAAACTTTGGAGTTTTTAGGGCGGTCATGCTGAAAACGTCAAAGATGTTGGGAGGGATGGGGATGCAAAATTTTGAACTTTTGAACGCCAGTTTATTATGCATGGCCCCTTTCAGGTCTAGAAATTCTACAAGCATAAACTGCACAAGCTTTTCTACTTCTACTGTTTCTACAACAAACGGCAACAAACCGGTGCCACAAACACTACAAAGTGAGTCATAAATATGGGTCAAAGATGATCATGTGATCTGAACAAATCGGAGGCAGCAATTTGGAACACCTAGAATCGCTCTATTATTTGTCTACTGCTGTCTTAGCTGACCAATTTTGTGATGCTACTACACTATGTATATCCAGTTTCTGCAGTGCAACCTGAACACACTACAACCCATCTGTTTGAGAGCGAAACTGTTTCTGCATTGCCTGCGCGGGTGCTTTGCCAAGCAAAATCGCGTTAAGCATCAATTTGTCATTATTAATGAAGTAGTCGGTATCGGGAGTGTGAGGTATTCACATAATAACATATTTGATATTGAGTTTTTCTGGTCTTATTTAGGTATGCTATAACCACTGGAATGTTGCATTTTTATTCTAGCGTTTGACGGCTGTGTAAAACTGAAAAGAACCGCTTGAAGTGGCGTCACTATACTGCTAGTTCAGCTCAGGTTTAGGGGTGGTCGGCACCCTTATTCAATGGTCTTTTGACCTAGAATCGATCCATAGAACAGAAAACAACTGGCGTTAGTAAGCCATAAGCGCAACACAAGATCCACACGACTCAGACGCATTCAGCAGTGCCGTGGCGATTGCCTTTGCGCGGGTGTAGTTATTGGCTAGTTGGGCTTTGGAGCTAAAAAGTTGATATCCTGTTATTTACATCTCGGATACTGACTCCAATAACTACACCTTTATTCATATATCCGCTATTGTGATAGAGGATACTTTGCAGAGATATCCCTTCATTTACATGGGCAACAGTGGAGAACACTCTGTAAATCTAACAGGATGGTCTGGGCGACCTATCTCACCATCAGACATAGTTCAGAGCTCTCCATTACGCCCAGCGGGTGGCAAATGAGCCAAATCTCGAAATATGACCCAGGCCACTTTTGCGGCCGCTGCTTAATCGGCTGCCATTCACACGTTTCAGAAGCTATCGTGATGCGGTTTGGTGCTTTGTGTAGTTGAGACAACGGGCTTCCTGGCGGTGTGCCTAACTTTGTTCTAGCCAAAATTGTGGCGCCAAATTTGAACGTTTTTCGTCACGGCAAGAGGGTCAAAATTTTTGGCCATTAGAAAAATGCCCATCACTTTTCACCTAAATTGGCCGATCCAAACTCAAAAAATAGGGCATCGAACGTGACATGCATTTTTGCTCACAAGTTTCATCATTGCTTATGTTTCAAAGCGCATAGCAAGTAAACCGCTGGCTCAAATGTGTTCAGTCAGATGCACATCAATAGAAGCCTCTTGATCAGATGATCTCAAAAATACCGCCCACGTCTCAGTCTGATGCTTTATAACTATGTTATCGGTCGAAATTCTGCAGACATACTTTTAATCCTTCCGGTACCTTGTGTTTACTGCCATTTTTGGTCACTTCAGTGGTCGAAAATTGAAATTCCGACCACCATTTCAGTTGCAACATGACCTGGCGAATCGATGGGTGTGCTTAACTTCCTTCTACCGTCACGTTTTATCCATGCATAATGGAAATTTCTAGTTTTCACCACTGATTTTCGGTTAAAAATGCCTTATTTCTTGTGGAATTCAAATTATAACTTGGCACCACCTGCCCGAAAATGAATGGTTGAGCCACCAAAAGATGCACAATGATCCAATGCATTTGAAAATCACTGTTATTTTGCTGTTTAGGACAGTGCTAGTACAGTATACTACACTGCTACAGGGTTATCTGATTTTCACTGTTTGCACTGGACATTTTGAGCAAGTGCGGAGCTAATAAACGGTCGAAAATCGAAATTCTAAGCACGGTTTCTGATGCAGCGTGACCTGACGAATCGATTGGTGTGCTTAACCTCCTTCAACAACCATGTTTTACGCATGTAGAATAGAAATTCCTGACTTCTTATACTGATTCTCAAGCTTGAAGGATTGTTTTCAATGAAATTTTGAGTCTGGTTCTGCATAATGTGACAGAAAATGGATAATTAAATCATCAATAGATTTATAGTGAACTACTGATTTCGAAAATCACTGTTAGTTTTCTCTTCAAAGCGATTCTGCAACAGTACATGACACAATTACCAGCTGTACAGTATTCCTCCTTCAATACTGAGCGCTCAGAGAATGAGGTGCAGCTTGACCTGGCAAATTGATCAATGTGCTTGATTACATTTTACGATTGTGCTTTACACATTAATAACGAACTCTTGAAATTTCTGACTTCAACTTTCGATGACTATGTCATCTCTACTGAATTTGCGATCAATTTTAAAGATGTTACTCAAGCAAGCATTGCACGTAAATACATGCTATAACTTGTTCAATCCCCCTTGCCGAGAATGCGCGCCAAATATTAGGAAAATGACAAATTCGCAGCGGTTTATCGGCAATCGATTACTGAATGCATTTATTTGTGTTCCAATGATATCATAATTTGGCGATATTCGATATCGATATTTACAGTTACGCAAGAACATCTGAAAATTTGAAATAGCAAACTGCTCTCGCTGCTTATCAGTCAAGCATTGATGCAATCAGCGATCTGAAATCAACTAAGTGGAGAATCGCAGAAAAGGTAGTGACCCTTCTGAAGCCCTTCAATGAAAAGGTTGACCCGCTCAGGCCGATGCCCCACCCTCATTAGGCATAAATGAGCTCAGACAGAATAGAATATTTTAAGTTATTTTAATGACAAATGAGCCAACAAACCTTGATTTTAATCAGCGGTCGGCACCCCTCAGGATTTGAAAATTTACCACCCCTTAGCCGAAATGCTAGCCCATGCCTGCTTCTGCCCTCCTGCTTCCTCTGCGCGGAGTGAGCAGCTCTTCAGTGCTGTTGCAGACATTTACGAACGTAAGCTGTGTGAAAGCTGAGAGAGAATGCCGAGCAATTGATGTTTCTGAGAGCTATCATCCCACTGTTAGGTTTTGACTAAACCATCGATTTCCGAGTTGTCCAGGAAAAACTGTTTTTTACAGTTCCAGAGAAGTAAACTTGGTGTCAGTTTTGTTTGATCCTACTTTTCCGCACAAAAAATATCGAAAATATTTATGCGAAATATCGCGATATCGGTAAAACGTAATCGTAGAAGGAAGTTAAGCACACCTATCGATTCGCCAGGTCATGCTCCATCTGAAATCACGCTCGAAATTTCGATTTTCAACCACTTAAGTGACAAAAACGGCAGTACCAGAAGGTCTGCAGAATTTCGACCGATAACATAGTTATAAAGCATCAGACTGAGACGTGGGCGGTGTTTTTGAGATCATCAGGTCAACAGGCTTCGATTGATGTGCATCTGAACACATTTGAGCCAGCGATTTACTTGCTATGCGCTTAGAAACATCAGCAATGACGAAACTTTTGAGCAGAAATGCATGTCCCGTTCGGCGCCCATATTTCCTGAGTTTGGATCGGCCAATTTAGGTGCTGCTGACACGTTTTCTATTGTACGCGCTGAGATCTTTGTATTAATGGGATTGGCAGCTCCATAACTGCACTGGTGCAAAAGTTATGGGCACTTTTCTAATGGCCAAAAATGTTGTCTCTCTTTCCGTGACGAAAAAGGTTCAAATTTGGCGCTAAAATTTTGGCTAGAACAGAGTTAAGGTGGATTCATACTACTGTAAAAAAATCGCCAGGCGACTTTTCTGTAGAAAAACTGTCGCTCCATATAAAAAAAATTTTCTGTTCAACAGACATTTTTTGCGAGCTTTTTCTAAATTTTCCGCGGGTTGAGCGCTCTCCTGCATTGTTATAGTCGTTTCGCACTAAAACAATATCATTTACACATTCTTGCCATTGAAAATTCAACATAAATGAAGTACAGTAAGTGTTCAAAATTTGACCATTTTTAGTGCTTCAATGGCCCATAACTTAGCCCGCACAGTTGGTGTATTGGTTCAGGCCGCATAGCCACTGTGTGCGGACGACGTTGTGCGCTCATCCTCTCGGCGCGGCAAGAAACTTGCCGCAAAGAGTTGGTCATCGGCACAAAGCTCCACCCAGGCCACCGAAAGCTGGTGACAGCGAGTAGGTAAAATGGGAACCAACTGGATCTGCCGTTGCACCAAAGCCGCTCCACAAAGCATGCCGCGTTGGAGGAGAAGATCTACGATGTCAGAAGCTGTCTGAGAAAGCAACTATGCCGGGAGCCCTCTGGCATATGGGGCACCGGCGGCCGTCAGGAGCTTTCAGCATCATGGCATCAACACGCGGGCCGCCCTCCTGGTGACCGGCACCCAGCAGGATGGCTAGGAGTGACTGGCAGTGAAAGAAGGGCAACGTCCCAGATACGAATCACGGGGGTAGCGAAACAGACCACAAGTCTGATCGTAGGCCGTAAGGCAAATCGGATCGGATCGGCCCATAACTTTTGATCCCAGATTAGTCTGCAACTCTACCACATGTAGTATGAAACGAGAGACATTGCTTAATAAAACATGACAGATCCTATAGCTGGGAACCTTGGCACCAAAAAGCAAAAGTGATGGCTATCTCCAAAAACTAAAAAATTCTAACCCAAAAACGAAAAACATTATGGAAAAACCGACTGCACCAATAGAAAATTCAGAATGTTTGCAAACTTTTGATCATAGCATGTTTATATATTAGCTTAAAAGTACCTAAAAAACGCCTAAAACCATCATTTTGTTTTTTTTCGCCGACCCCCGTGAGAGAATTTTTTTCAATTCATCGGTACTCCAAAACGAATCAACAAATTTCCCTCAAATCTTCACCAAAAGATAGAAAAAACTTCAGTCGACAATGTCTCCAAATATTAGAGCAATCGGTCCACAAATACAAAAGTTATGCTAAAAAGTATTGCCCAAAAAATACCGTTTTTTCCATTTTCTTCAATTTTGTCCAAAATCCGACATAAATAAATTTCTAGGTTTCTGATCGCAGCTTGCTGTATACCGTTGGAAAGAACAGCCATTTCTCATTCATAATATGCAATCCCCACCTTTGTACGTTTACTTTTACTACAGTTATGAGCTAAATACGGCAAAAAGTCCAAAAAAAATTTTTTTAGAATTTTCGCCCAAAAGTATAAAATCTTGTTTATATTGTGTGCTTACATCCTAACACAAATTTTGAGCCAAATCCCAAAAGTTCTTGCCCACATTATCATGTCCTGAACACAGAGTCTCATAACCAAGAAAAACCGACTCTTACTATTTTTCAATATTTCATAACTTTTGATCCCGGTGTCGAAAAAACGTGTACGACCCTTTGTTTCAAACTACAATCATTCCTTAACAAAACCTAGAAGTCCCAGACCTCCAGACCTTCCCCAGATCGCGCAACCCTCTGCCCCGCTTCAAAAATCAAAAAGTAAAAAATTTTTGAAAAAAGTGTCCAAAATTTGACCATTTTTAGTGCTTCAATCGGCCATAACTTTTGATCCCGGGTTAGTACCCAATTCTACCACACGTACTCATAAACTATACACTTTTCTTAACAAAACGCAACAGCTCCGATCCTTGGGAACCTTTCCACATTTAGTGCGTTTTGATGGCAATTTTCAAAAATTAAAAAAATTTTTAACTCAAAAACGAAAAACAATATCGAAAAACCGACTGCACCAATAGAAAATTCAGACTTTTTGCAAACTTTTGATGTATAACACGTTAATATATTACCGTGAAAAGTACCTTAAAAACGCCGAAAACCACCATTTTGTTTTTTCGCCAGCCTCCCCCCCCTCGAGAGCATTTTTTCAAATGAGCATTGCTCTAAAACGAATCAACCAATTTCACTCAAATCTTCAACAAAAGATAGGAAAAACTTCAAATTACAATCCTTGCAAATATTAGAGGAAACGGTCCACAAACACAAAAGTTACGCTAAAAAGTATGCCCGAAAAAACACCCTTTTTTGGCACTTTTTTTCAAATTTGGTCAAACTCCGATATATATAAGGGAACCGCATTTGCTCCCTCCCCGAATGCTACGAAAACAATTTTTAGTATGGACCGCGGTAACAATAACTACACCGGGAAAGCGCAAACGCGCTTCCCTTAATACAGTACAAACGTAATACATAATATGTATTTGCCCAGTGTACCGAGTTTGGCGTTTTTGTTCGACAAATCGGTGCTTTTAGGCAGCCCTTTCCGTCATTTTTCGCTTGTTTTAACTCTAAATCGCTAAGTGCTGCTTAAAAAATTGATTTCAAACCTACAGTACGTATTATTAAAATTACCTTTCTTCGTTCTTATCTAAACTAAAAAAGTATAACTTTTTTTTATTTTTAAAGGTGCAGAATATGCCGAAATTAGATTTTTGTCCCAGCTACTGGCTCAGTATTGGCTTCTCCGGTATTGTAGCTACAGTAAGTACATAATCTTCATCTTTGTCCTCTTTCAGAGTCGGTTGCCGCCTAGGTCGGAGACGGTGGTGAGCAGTTGTGGCGGCTCCTCATTGGCTGGCGGATCGCCGGCCGTTGTGCATACGGTGTCCCCCTCTAGTCAGAACTTCAAGCTGCCCCTGCCCGTCAAACGGGCCCTCTGCCAGGTGCTTGACCCGCCCACCGACG
This sequence comes from Sabatieria punctata, assembly GCA_030248155.1. Taxonomy (NCBI): domain Eukaryota; kingdom Metazoa; phylum Nematoda; class Chromadorea; order Araeolaimida; family Comesomatidae; genus Sabatieria; species Sabatieria punctata. Next base: position 23,632 of record JASANB010002576.1, read on the forward strand.
ACGAAAACGATTGGAGAATGTTGGCCAGTGAAATACACGTCGACCGGTACATACAGGTGCGTCTGCACTCGCAGCCACACATTAGCAGGGGTCCTTCCCCCGTTACCGATACTCCTTCCGATTTTTCTATCATTGTTTTGGCACGCAGTGTTAATACGTCGGTCCTAAAACTAGTTTAGGCTATTTTTGAAGCGAATATAATAAATGGACTTCAGTATTTTGGCTTCCGTCCCTCCCCCACAGAGCACATTCTGGACTTGTGGGAGGCGCGCGAATCTTCCAGCAGGGCCTTGCTCCATCTACTGCAGACCCTACGCGCCATGGGTCGGCCGGACGCGGCGGCCATAATCGAGACCTTTCTCGCTCAGAACCCCGTCGCGCTATGACAGTCGTTTTGGTTTAAAGAGGATGTGTGATGCCTTTTTTCGTAGTTTTCGTTGATTGCTGTTGTCATCAGATTCGAGTTCAACAACTAATCTACGTACTAGAGTTTACAGTCTAGGAGTTCTATTCATACTTGGGCCGGATCTAGAGTTTACATTTTCCTAAAAAACACTTGTAAACAGAAATTGTCCAAAAGAAAGTCCGGCTCATAGATGGGCTAAATTCCTAGCAGGAGGATGCGAGGCGTTGGTTGCCTTTTTTTAAGTGTCTCGAACAATTGTTGAAGTTGTACGATTTGTTGGTTTCCTGTTTTGTTTGTTGCTTGTTGGCCACAACTCGAAACCAAGGCTTCCAGTGCAAACTACGGCTGACCGATTTCAGTAATAAATACAAAAGTTGAGTGCTTGCCAAAAAGTCGCGTGTTTAACGTGCCGAGAGGAGTGCTATTCTTTACGTAGTTCTACCTCTGCTCTGTCTAAGTTATAAATCCATGCTCATCTCATGCTTTTCAATGCATAATATTATTAATAATTTCCGCGCAATAGTTGTCTCTCGGGCCTATTATTGTACAAATTTTCAAACCTGAAAGCCACTATTATTATTATTATTGTTACTGCTATATTTCTAGAAGCCTAGTGTACTAGCATTTACATACCTACATTGCAGAGAAAGAGTGCTGTAAATAGAATGGCTCGAGTTTATTTATGATCTGATATGCTGAAATTCGGTGGCACACACATACATTTTGACTTTGAGTACTGTTTGTGTATGGTAATGTGTATCGCAATTTTCAATGTGTATGTGTATACACATTGAAAAAGCAATGTGTAAATCAAACTTCAAGAAACAAGTTAGAAAACAGTGTTTTACTTAGTGCATAATATAAATCGTTTTTATCGTTTTTTGGCTGGAAAATAGGCCACTATAGACCCTTATGGGTACGCTACTCACTTATACTTGTGTAGGTATTTCGTTATCTTGGTTCGTTTTAGGTTCCCGGTATGCACCATTTTAACGCTACACTCAAAAGTCTGGCCGAAAAAGGAGACACCTCAATGGAGGGGTTTCAAGATTTTGTCGACAACTTTTCGCTAGAAATGGTACGTAATATAGCTCGAGGCTAAATCACTCTGGAAAGGAGACGATTTTTTCATCCCTCTACAACTTTTCTAGAATCACTATTAGGATTTAGGCTCACGCCTGTGAGTGTGCCATATATGAGTTGTTTACGAAAGCTCCGCCCCTGGGACTGTCGGTGTCTCAGTGTTACTATGGTCAGGTGATGACTGCCGAACAGGAAGGAATCCTGATATTCGAAGATCTCTCGGACGCTACAGAAGTGCACGCAGCCGTTGGATTATCACTTGAACAACTGCTTACGGTACTGCAAGGCTTGGACGCTGTAGTATACGTATGTCTAGACATAAATGTTGTAAATTGTACATATTGTAAACAGGGTCCGTCAAAACAAATTGCCCCACACATTTTCGCTGTATCAGCGTATATCTCAACTGATTTCAATGAATCCCTTATTAAACGAAAGATAAATAAATTCTTAAAAGAGTACTGAAGTTTTATCATGTACTGTGCTACATAGTTCCTGAGATGTTGGCCCCCAAAATCAATCCCCTCGGCTCCCCAGTTTTTATTTGGTTTCTTCAGCTGGCCGAAAACATCGCTGCGCTGCAAAGTTGGTGTCTGAGCAGAAAGGACTGGTTGCAGCCGGACATTAACTCCACTTTCGAGCGGACAGTACTGCCCGGCCATCCTACCCCGGCCATGCACGAGAACTGTCGGAAAAGCTTGATCGAGTTGACTCAACTCTACCCGCAATACTTCAAACAGATCGCCGACCAAGTATTGCCGCTGTGCGATTCGGTAGATCACGTCTGTTATATCTATTCGCTCAACTCCAAACTTGCCCTGCCCGACGTGCTCTGTCACGGCGATTTTCATTGTCACAATGTTATGTGGAGGAAGGATGAAAGCGGCCGACCCACCAATCAGCTTACCGCTATTATTGACTGGCAGGTAGGTTCTATCTACCTCTACATGCTATGTAGGGGAGGCTAAACTACCGTATAGTGCTGTTTATAGTACCCCCTATATATAGTACCCCCGGGTACTATAAACGGCACTTAGTGCCATATAGTACCCGGGGTACTATAAATGAAGACAGATTTTTATTCTACAGTGAGCAGTTATTAATACAAAATGTCCGAACATTATAGAATTTTTGGTGGTAAACATTGTTTCTGCAAACAAAAACAGTAGATAATGCAATCATAGACGTTCTGATGTAAGTAAAGAACCTATTCTTGACAAGTAGACCGTAATTTTAGCAAGAAATTTCACATACTATTGTTAGTTGCTTATAGAGCAGATTTGTACCTAGAGTGCCATATATATGTTGCGCACCAGATCGGCTCCTCTCCGCTCCTTTCGTTTATTCGCACTAGCTAGCTAACTGACACTCCGGCCAAGCCTACCACGTTATATAGAGCAGTATCAAATACCAGCATCAAGCAACAATAACATCTGCCAGACCCGGCTTGCCGTCACAACATAGCACATTCCGGCCTCGTTACAACTCCTGCCCTACAGTATACACACTACGTACGGCGTTCACATCCTTCGCAACATCCCACCAAATCAAAGCTGACACGCCCACGTGCAGCATTCAAACAAGATCTGATCCTGACACTGAATATCGTGACTAACACAACAACCGTACTACACACCAATTCCTTTCACTGTCATGATATCGCAACATTCCACCAGTAACATTCGTCCTCGAAAAACGTCGGAGCCATATAATAAGCAATGCTACAAAGCAAGATGCATGAAAACCAAGAAAAGGCCGAAGTGGAATAGAGTACAATTGCATGATTACAAAGGAAATTCAGCACACCTCATGCGTTATCAAGTGTCAAATGAATATGGAGGAGGTTACAAATGGCAAGTGTATACAGTAATAGCTGATTAAAAAGGAGCTGAATAATGAAATATATAATTTGCAGATACCATTAAGACATAAAAAGACAAACAGACATAGAACAATACAGATAAAGCGTTCACGCAGGAACGCATACAAACAATTACCCTAACAAAACCAACTCAAAGCAATTATTAAAATAAGCACTGGTACGATTATGTAAAGGACACTGATAAGAGCAGGAGATATGAAATGACAAATATTGACAAGACAAGGACGGATTAAACAGGACAATTACAATAATGGAGATTACATGGACAAAACGTACATACGGAAAAAACACAGAGATACGCTGGATCATGGGAATAAGTGCGGTTTAAGCAAGAAATGTCATCGAAACAATGACAAGAAGCACATAGAAAACGAAGCATAACCTATCAAGAGACGCGATTACCTAATAATGTTTTATTGTTACATAAATGCTTAATAAGACTAAGACAACAAGAAGCAACTAGCACGATTAAACAATAATACACACTGAAATCTATAATTCATTCGCTGCAACGTTGATCACAATTCTGAGTCATCTCTCATTGGCAGTTGAGCAGCAGAATATGGCGGAGGCATCTGAGCTGGTTGAATCAGCTGGTCCAACAGGCCAACTCGGTCTTGAACTTCTGTCAGCTTATCAAACAGCTGTTCGATCTGTTCCTGCATCGCAGCATTGAGAGAGCGCTGATAGGGCCAGTTGACTACGCAGTCCCTGGTGCGAGACATCATCCTGTGCTCATTGTCTTCGATGTCTCTGGTTTGACGAATGACAGTTTGTTCCAGGTGCAGAATGCGAACTTTCAAACGGTAGAGACGGTCCAAAATTTGCTTGTGTTTCTGTTTCCATCCACAAAGAACATCTCGTGGTGGTGTAAAATGGACAGGTGTTTCCAATTCATAGTGGTTGCATTGGGCACAGGTGAAGATGAACAGAAATATTGCGAGTCCAAAGTAAATCCACCATGGCAAGGTTGAAAGTGTTGAAGCGTCATCACTTACAAGTGCAGTGGAGGTGGGAAGGGAGGAAAAGGTGGGAGGAGGGGTCAATGAGGGGGTGTAAAATTGTGAAGCGTTGACGTTGATGGTGTGAACAGTGAATTCAGAATGTCCTTGAGGTACCAAAACACTGGGTAATGCTTGACGTCTACGGTCGTCATCCCACAGACACGCATCAGCTACTCGAGTAAAATGTGTGCGCAACCATACACCAAAGTTATCACCAGGTTTAGCACCACTAAAATACGGTATACTGCTTTCAGTGCTCTGGGTCTGTAGCCCGGGAAGATAAGTGTTTTGCTGTGACTGCAGTTGTGCATGCACATTTTGCAAACGGTTGGCAACTTGCTGCACCTGGCCAACTGCCTGTTCCATGTTTTCCATTTGTCTCAGCTCACGTCTACGCGCTAAACGTTCACTACGCGAAGTAGTTTCTACAACGCCTGGAGCGTTTACTTCCAGGGGATGTGGAATAGTGGGACGATCAGGTCGAGGGCCTACTTCAACGGGGTTTGAAGCAGTGGAACGATCTGGTGAGAACTCGGGCTCGGACTCGCGTCCGCGTGGTGGTGTTCTTTGGGGGGTACTCGATTGAGAGAGATCGTCTCGTATTGAGGTAGCGAGACGTCTTATCGAATTTGTGACTGATGCCAATGGCGTCCGCTTTACAGGTTCAGGACCCCTAGGTGGAACCAACTCCCCAGACCGGGAGGCGACTGGCGTACGCTTCATTAGTATACATTTATAAATTCCAATGCGGCAAAAGAAAATAACAGAAATTTCAGACTCAAGTTGTAATCGGCACTCTCTAACCAATATCAATAATTTACTTGCAGCCAAATTTCAATCAGTAATATTTTGTGCCGTTTTTTTTCTCAACAAAACGTTAGCAGTTTTAATTACTGCTGGGGCCCCTTTTTGACGTGCTAGACAACAATTCAAAGTAAAACGTGGTGCGGGCTACGATCGTATGCTAATGCGCGCTCATACAATCAAGACCAGCAGCACATGGCGCCATTTTGTTTACAACTTTTTCGGCGTTTAAGTCTAACGCTTTTCCGTCTGTAATCAATGGGGGAAAGGTGGTAAAGGTGGATAGGGTAGGCAATTACAGTTGAACAAATGGATTGACCGAAGGAAAAGCACGCTTTAGACGTGACAAAAACAAGTGTGGAATTTAATCTGAGAAAGGGCTGTGTAGAAACTTCGTTTAGGCAGAAGTTGATCGGATTTCTAGGCCCGATACAAAGACACAGCAAGTGCAGTCGTTTGACGCAAATCTTGCTTTAGAAGGGACAGTCGGGAGTGAAGGGGAAAGAGCAGGGAAAGGGGTTGGGTTTAGGGAGAAGAGAAAAGGACTGGGAAGGGCTGGGGATTGGACGGGAAAGGGTTAGACAGACGGCCGTGCACGTCTGATAGCGTTTAGCTTAGCCGATCGGCTTCTTTTCTTTTATCTGGGCTGCAGAAAGAGACTTGCCGCCAGTATAACTCAAAGCAATAAGCGAGTCGCCAAGTCAAGGAAAAGGAACACCACCAGGCAGACGGAGCGTCGGGGATGCCAAACTGTTGCGCACCAGATCGGCTCCTCTCCGCTCCTTTCGTTTATTCGCACTAGCTAGCTAACTGACACTCCGGCCAAGCCTACCACGTTATATAGAGCAGTATCAAATACCAGCATCAAGCAACAATAACATCTGCCAGACCCGGCTTGCCGTCACAACATAGCACATTCCGGCCTCGTTACAACTCCTGCCCTACAGTATACACACTACGTACGGCGTTCACATCCTTCGCAACATATAGTACCCGGGTACTATAAATGGATTCACTTTTATTTCCGCAAAACCTTAAGTGCCATATGTAGTACCCGGGTACTGTAAACAGCACTATACGGTACTGTGGAATACATACAGTGTATGATGTATATGATATGCAAATACATATTATCATACATGTAACAGGGGTCTGGGGTGGTCTGCCCCCACCCGACTTAGGTCAGACCCCCGGATGGGGACCCACTCCGAGACGATTTTTCCGCTCCCCTCCCGATTTTGCTGGCAAGTAATTTTGAGCAAAATTTTGCAATGTTTTGCAATTTCACACACAAAAATTGCCAAAATTGCCTGCAAAGCAGCAGTTTTTCAGCCCAAATCAGCGATTTTTGACGATTTTTAGCCGAAAAATTGCGATTTTTTTACTGCCCAACCCGCCTCCCAAAACTTGGGGTCAGACCCGCCTGGCCGGCGACAGAACCCCCAACCCCTAAGGCGACGTCATTTTCGGTTTACCCACTCCCCGGATAAAAGTGCAGTACATACAGTACTGTCATATTTTCCTTGTTACCATACTGCACAATCAATAGAATAAATCCCCACAACCACTCTATGAAGCGTTTCTGTATGCAGGAATCTGCAGTGGATGAGCGCACGAGCACGCGCACAGTGGCTTTGAGGCCTAAACCACTACACCAACTGTGCCGACGCATTACGTACGTACTGTATGTAAGTAAAGTAAATTTCAGATTTGCCATCCAGGCAACATGGCAGAAGATCTGACGCGCTGTCTCAGCACCTCAGCAGATGCGGATGTTCGCCGGAAATACGCAGACAAAGTATTGCGACACTACTTCCAGACGTTGACCGGTCTGTTGGGTCGACAGCCCCCGTTCACATTTGAGCAAGTGACGCTCTCCTACCGAAAGTGTCTCAAGTTCAATCTGATCTCAATCGTTCCCATAATAGCACTGCTGCTGAAGAAACCTGAAAGCTTAGGTGACCACCCCGAGGAACGGAAGAACAAACTCCTGGCTCGCATTAAGGCTTTGATAGAAGACGTTTTGTTTTATGAAAGCTAACTGTATTTTAATTCTAGTCACTGTTGGGCGACAAAGCGGTAAAAAGAACTCAGTTTCTTGGTTAGATATATTTTGCCTGCTACATTTATAATATGTATGGTATCGGAAAATAACGAAATATATGGTATCATCATCAATCATATGGTAGTGATACCATTATCCGTTCCGTTCAACCTCAAGTGGTACCATATATGGTATCCTTCCTTCAAATCGTTAAGTGGTACCGTACCACTTTAGGTTGAACCGATACCCTATATGGTATCGCTGCCATATATGTGTTCCGATACCATATATGTCGTTATTTCCCAGACCGTTCAACGTATGTAATATGGCGTGCTATCCCGGTTATGTAGTATATACAGTTTGAATTTGCTAGGCTATCTAATTTTGGCTAATTAAGGAAACAGGTCGAATGAAGCTATGATTATAAGTATGGCCAATTAGCACTGCAACCTAACCTCAACCGAAATTCTAGTCACAGCCTAATCATGATGGAGAGGCACTGTCAGATCCATTTATGGCAGTGTCGCATGTTCAAGTGTCAAATATGCTCTTTCTGTGTCTCCTGCTCTGCTTCAGTATGTCTAATTTCTTTGCCATAACTATGTTACATCGGCCAAATTACTGTTATTTTACCAATGTATTTTTATTTTACTATTTACTAAATTTACTACAAATTCAGCCCCTTCAATTTAATTTTAATTTTTGTTTTACTACAAAGCAGTTCCGATTTTACTAATTTTTGTTTTACTAATAATTTTGCTAATTTCACTACTATTTTACTACGATTTTACTAGTCGTTAGTGGCAATCTTTCATCAATGACGCCAAGATCTTATGAATAACTAATGTTGGTGCTTAGTAGTTGCTAAATTTGATCATGATATGACATTCTCAAGAACCTTAGAGACAAAACCGTGTGAAATTCGACCGACAAAAGTGCGTCCACACATCTTTTATTGCAAAATTAATTACGAATTTGGCTGGAATTCACCAAAAACTAGTAAAATAGTAGTAAAATTATCATTTTACTATTGATGGTCTTGGTTAATTTAATTTAATTTTTACTTTACTATTGGGTCTTAATTTTACTTTTTACTATTGTTTTACTACTAGTAAAATACCACTAGTATTACTAATTTTTGTTTTACTATACTATAGTAAAATAACAGTAGGCCAAATTACTCTTATAACAGTCTGGCACTTAACGCCGTTTATGGTACCGGCACCATATATGGTACCCCTACCCATGACTACTGTAATGAAGTCAGGATAAAAGTGACAAAGCGTAAATATGTTTTTTGTTATAGAAATCATTTGCACCTCTTATATTAATGCATTTACTACTTACAATCCACGGCATGAAATAATTGAAAATATAATTGAAATTCCAGGCAAATTACAATTAAATTTTGACCCAACAGTTAAATTAAATTAATTGAAATTGAAATTGAAAACGGGCCAACTATGCGAATTTCAATTACAATTAAATACAAAATTTTACATCACTATTTGTGAGCGGATGCAAGTGCCTGACAGGTATCTAAAAGCAAAATATCCTATCCAGAGACCACTACCCTAAGATTTTGATTTCATTTTACCAAAACGGAAGACAAAAACGAGCGTCAAAGTTGTAGGCGAGGCCGCCAAGCTACCCCCCGTCCTCATTTCGCCACACATCCTCAACACAACAGCTGCAATGCATTGGAATCAACTAGAACCAATGCTGATGGGGCTGGAGAAACGTCTTCTCGACTGTTCCTGCGAAGGCAGCGAGTTGCTACAGACTCTGCTGGCTCAGCTAATCAAACTGCTGCAACACATACAGGACGAGCTGACCGAGGGACAGATGTCGACAACAGCTATCACCTCCACTGAAGCCTCAGTCACAACTGCAGCTCCCGAATCAACCAGTGCGCATGACGGAACCAGCGCAAAGCAGAGTTCTTCTGTTGACACCACCTCTGTTCCGAGTCAGAGCTCCACTGCCGCACTTACAATGGATACCACCTCTGCTGCTACTGCCAGTTCAGCTGAAATCACCACCACCATGTCGGTCACTGAGATGCAGTGTGAGTTGTACATACGTATGTATAGATTTCCTTTGCTTCTTATCAACTGTTTTCATGGTTTGACCTTAAATTGATGCAGTTATACATACTACAGTACAGGGTGTGCTAAAACAACCCAGCTGATTTTCACTGTAGCAACGGTGAATTTCAACCGATTTGAATGAATCTTTTTTGAATGAAAGGTAGATAGCATACATGCACTAGGGGGTTTGGGTTACTCCACCTATCTGAAAAGGCCAAACCCCCCCTCCGGAGACAAGCTAAAGGACCCCCCGCTCCAGTACTAACAAACTGGCTCAAAATCACTAATTGTTAGCCTAAAATTCGCTTGAAAAGCCTTTGAAAACCGAATTTGGCGTTTCCACAGCCTGATATTTAAGAGAAATCGGTGTTTTTGGAAGCTCTTTTTGTCATTTTTTGCTTGTTTTCAGCTCTAAAACGCTATTTTCCAACATCCTTACTGCTAAAGACGCATTTACAGGCGTTTTGGAGCTGTTTGAAATTTCGGACCCCCTCTGGGCGAAACCCCCCCCCCCCCCCCCCCCCCCCACCTGCTCCGGATGTATTGAATCCAGAACAGCCAGGCCATCGACGATTTAGGCAAGTGGCAACTGTTAAGAGCGAAAGCTACAGACCGCTCGGTGCTTTTAATTAGCATAAAGCGGTAGTTTTGTGCTCTGCAGTGCAACTGTGATGGCATAGTTTCATAGCTTGCCCGTGCAAGAATCAGATGTCACCGACTGCCTGTCGAGCTCCTCCGCCAACACTAAAGCTTCTTCGTTGCGTTTCTTATAAGTTCGACCTGTTTCTGTGGTATTTCTGTGATAAACCTTTGGTCGCTGTCTTTTTCAAGCCTCGTTCACTCACGGTTTGCTAATTATACTTTTGCTTGCAATCTACATTGCACGAACCTTGTTTGCAGCATTTGGTGTAATCGCGGTCAGTCTGTCAGACTCACAGGTGCGTTCAACGTTCCAGAGCAGCAATGGACGGTAAAGGTGGGCTTTTCAGTTTTCGCTCAGCCAAAATGAAGACTTTTCTGCTTTTAAGTTATTTTCGAAGAGTTGGTAGACGACAGCACCACAACCGAGGTGGCTCGTGACGCTAAGAATGACGTGTCGATTTCGGTGCACCTGGTCGACTCTCCAGTGCAGCTCGTACATAGGCGGCAAGCGGCGGATTTCACCGGTACTCTTCAGTAGTTTTTACTGCACTTTACCTTTACACAGTTTGGGGCAATGGTGTATCCAAAAATTTTGCAAGGGTGGTGTAACATTTTTGTAAGTGCCAGGGTAAGAAAATTCAGTAAAATTAGCCTTCAATAATAACGCGTTTAAAAGGCATTCAGAACATAAAATTAACAGAAATTACCAAGTTTTCAGAGGTGTACCCAGGATTTTGCAAAGGGGGCTGGTGTAAAATTTTGAAGTTGACTGATTGGCCCAGGGCAGGGGGGGGTCGCACGACGGACTTTTCCAAAATATGATGGGCGCCACTTCGTCAAGCGCTTATAACTTCTGAAGGAAAAGAGGCACAGAAATGGGTCCCCAACCATTCGACGTAGTTTGTGGCGAGCTTTGAAACAAAATAACTCACGCCTTTCTATGTCTACTGGTTGGCGCGAAATTCAAATTTTCCTGCCTAGCAAAAGTAGTGCCGATGCAACACCTGACAAACGTGCGCACCGTTCTGGCGCCCTTTAAGCTAGAGGGCCGGCTAATGCGGCGTTGCGCAGATAATTGCGTGGGCAATCCAGCCGTGCAAGCCGCATTGTCCTGCGGGCTCATACGCCAGAACGGCGACCATTCAAAAATTGGGTCGAAAATGGTGCATTTTCTGACTGATTTTTCGACAGGTTTTGACGCCTGTCGCCAATATACTTGCTCTAAAAGCGGCGGCTCACCCGCCAAACGATAGCTAACAATCTCAGGATTACGAAACTGTACTCCCATTTCCGTTTCGTACCTGTTTTACGCCTCTTTTAGCGCAGCAACTGTGCATTGGTCAGCAACCCTAAATTTTAGCTCCAGAAAAACATGCAAATTTCGGAGAACTGAGGAGGAAATTTCAACATGTCTTGAATACGATTTGTAGAGCGGACTGAGAGCTTTGGATCGGTATAGTGCATGACCTCCCAGGATAAAATTTTCTTCTGAGGTCTTTTGCATTTTTGCATTTTGTCTGGTTTTTATCATCGATTTTACTGGGTTTTCGGAACATAAGTCTTTTGTATGAGCATGTAGGGCAATCGGTGCGCCACCAAACGATGGCCCACATCCGTGCGCATTCTGTGATGTGCAACACGACAGGCTGCGATCACTGTCTGGAGTGCGCCTGACCGAAATGTTCCGCCGGTCTGGATTTTCGGCTACTTCTTGGCAGTTTTTCTGGTAAGCTGAACTAATAATTGAATACTGCGCGTCGATTTACCCATGGAATGATTGATTAACTGCTAAGGATTCCGAAAATGTGATTATCGTTCCGTCTTGTAGCTGTTTCACGCACTTTTCCCCCGATATGCTGCCCTGGTCTCAAAATAGTCACCGCGACCACTGGGGAAATGCGCGAATTTTGGAGAACTGAGGAGGAAATTTCAACATGTCTTGAATGCGATTTGTAGAGCGGACTGAGAGCTTTCGATCGCTATAGAGCATGGCCTCCCAGCATAAAATTTTCTTCTGAGGTCTTTTGCATTTTTGCATTTTGTCCGGTTTTTATCATCGATTTTACTGGGTTTTCGGCACATAACTCTTTTTTATGAGCATGTAGGGCAATGGGTGTGCCACCAAACGGTGGCCCACATCCGTGCGCATTCGGCGGCGTGCAACACGACAGGCTGCGATCACTGGGTGGGGTGCGCCTGACCGAAATGTTCCACCAGTCTGGGTTTTTCGACTCTTCTTGGCAGTTTTTCTGGTAGCTGAACTAATAATTGAACACTGCGCGCCGATTTACCCATAGAATGATAGATTGGAAGCTAAGGATTCCGAAAATGTGATTATCGTTCCGTTTCGTAGCTGTTTCACTTACTTTTCCCCCGATATGCTGCTCTGATCTCAAAATAGTCACCATGAACACTGCGGAAATGCGCGAATTTTGGAGAACTGAATAGAAAATTTCAAAATGTGGCCAATAGGCAGTGTAATTATTGCAGAATCCTTCTGATTGGTGGGTAATTTTGAAATATCCGCCTGTTGCTTCAGAAACAGAACAGTCCATAATATGCATATTTCAGTGGAAAGCTGGTTGCAGCTAGTAGGTAGAATGGGAGCCGACTGGATCTGTCGTGTCAGCGAAGCCACTCCACAAAGCAGGCCGCGTTGGGAAGAAGATCTACGATGTCAGAAGCTGCCTGAGAAACCAACTATGAAGGGAGCCCTCTGGCATACGGGGCACCGGCGCCCATGGCGGCCATCGCCGGGAGCTGTCAGCATCATGGCATCGACACACCGGCCGCCCTCCTGGTGACGGGCGCCCAGCAGCATGGCTAGGAGTGGCTGGCAGTGAAAGAAGGGCAATGTCCGAGATGATGAATCACAGGGGTAGCGAAATGGACCTTGAGTCTGATTGTAGGCTGTTAGGCCCCCCGCAAATCGGATCAGATCGGATCGACATGCAGTATTCAATTATTGGTTCAGCTTACCAGAAAAACTGCAAAGAAGTAGTCAAATAATCCATACGGGCGGAACATTTCGGTCAGGCGCACCCCACACAGTGAGCGCAGCCTATCGTGTTGCACACCGCCGAATGCGCACGGATGTGGGCCATCGTTTGGTGGCATACCCATTGCCCTACGTGCTCATACAAAAGAATTATGTGCCGAATACCCCGTAAAATCGATGATAAAAACCGGACAAATTCCAAAAATGCAAAAGACCTCAGAAGAAAATTTTATGCTGGAAGGTCATGCACTATACCGATCGAAAGCTCTCAGTCCGCTCTACAAATCGTATTCAAGACATGTTGAAATTTCCTCCTCAGTTCTCCAAAATTCGGGCATTTCCCCAGTGGTCGCGGTGACTATTTTGAGACCAGGGCAGCATATTGGGGGAAAAGTGCATGAAACAGCTACGAAACGGAACGATCATCACATTTTCGGAATCCTTAGCTTCCAATCTATCATTCTATGGGTAAATCGGCTCGTAGTGCTCAATTATTAGTTCAGCTTACAAGAAAAACTGCCCAGAAGAGTCGAAAAAGCCAGATGGCCGGAACATTTTGGCCAGGCGCACCCCACACAGTTACCGCAGCCTATCATTTTGCACACCGCCGAATGCGCACAGACGTGGGCCATCGTATGGTGGCACACCCATTGCCCTACGTGCTCATACAAAAGAGTTATGTGCCGAAAACCCAGTAAAATCGATGATAAAAACCGGACAAAATGCAAAAATGCAAAAGACCTCAGAAGAAAATTTTATGCTGGGAGGTCATGCACTATACCGATCGAAAGCTCTCAGTCCTCTCTACAAATCGTATTCAAGACATGTTGAAATTTCCTCCTCAGTTGTCCGAAATTTGCATGTTTTTCTGGAGCTAAAATTTAGGGTTGCTGACCAATGCACAGTTGCTGGGCAAAAAGAGGCATAAAACAGGTACGAAGCGGAAATGTGAGTACAGTTTCGGAATCCTGAGGTTGTTGGCAATCGTTTGGTGGGTGAGCCGCCGCGTTTAGAGCAAGTATATTGGCGACAGGCGTCAAAACCTGTCGAAAAATCAGTCAGAAAATGCACCATTTTCGACCCAATTTTTGAATGGTCGCCGTTCTGGCGTATGAGCCCGCAGGACAATACGGCTTGCACGGCTGGATTGCCCACGCAATTATCTGCGCAATGCGCCATTAGCTGGCCCTCTAGCTTGAAGGGCGCCAGAATGGTGCGCACGTTTGTCAGGTGTTGCATCGGCACTACTATTGCTAGGCAGGAAAATTTGAATTTCGCGCCAACCAGTAGACATAGAAAGGCGTGAGTTATTTTGTTTCAAAGCTCGCCACAAACTACGTCGAATGGTTGGAGGCCCATTTCTGTGCCTCTTTTCCTTCAGAAGTTATAAGCGCTTGACGAAGTGGCGCCCATCATATTTTGGAAAAGTCCGTCGTGCGACCCCCCCCCTGGCCCAGGGTGAGTGAAAATTTTGCAAAATTATCCTTAAAAACGCATTTAAAAGGTATTTTGAGCGTAAAATGAACAAAAACCAGCAGTTTTAGTAGTTTTACGAGATATTTTTGCAAAAATTATCTTCAAAAACGCATCCACCTCATTAAACTTCAAAAACGCAGCCCTACACCTCCCCTGGGTAGGCTCTGCAGTACTAGAAATAGGCATTGCGATGGCCGTAGCAGTTTCAGAAGAAGCAGGACTGTACAAATGGCAGGCCCATTCGACTCCAATACATGGGAACGGTTCAGAGGCAGCGGTTGAGAGCAGCAACCTGTGTCGGCCGCCCTTACATAACCAACAGCAGCAGAAGGAACGCCATCTGCTGGCACAACTGGCCAGCCCGATCTACATAATCGCCGCTACAGAGTCCAGGAGGTCTATTGGCAAAGATATGCGAGGCGGCCGTTCAATCTCCAGTTGGTGTCACTGTGTCCGGTTGGCTGGAGAAGTTCAGACGGGACCAGTTCAATTTCTACAAGAGAAAGGAACAGCGGCGCCGGCGTCGCTTGTTTCAACAAAGACGGCACCTTCGTTCCCAGCACATTCAGGTGCTGGTGGCTGTTCTGGTTGCCGTGGCATGCGTGGTGCTGGCCCAGTGGTGCATGTACGTATTCTGAAAACGCGGCAGTCCGAATGCTAGCCCCACCACTGCTCTTTATTTTTAAACTTGTCTAGTGTTGGATTGTGTTGTCTTTTATTTGTGCGTCTTGCCTTTCTATAATTGGTTTTGTACCTATTCTATTATCTATCTGACTGTACGTTTCTGACTTGTATTCCTATTGCAACAGGAGATGACCTGTATTTGCTAAATATGTGGCTGAGCCCGTGTATAGCTAAATACATATAAGCTAAGACTGAAAGAAAACCATGCATATGTGTATATGAGAGACCACCGCCAGCTAATTGGCGGATTTAATTACAGGTTGATTAGTTAGATTGAGAAAGCTGAACGTGTACACTGTAGTTTTACTGCATTGTGGTATGAGTCACATGTGCTTCAACTGCATAAAATATAGAAAGAAAGAAAGAAAGTTTGCGTTGGAGTTGGACCATGCATTTATGTAATTGACCTGACTACAAACAGTTTACTACTGTTTTGCAATATGGCTTCAGACCGCACCGCGTCACACAGCCTTCTAAACTGAACTCTATGGTATCTATGTACACACAAAACACAGACATCCACACAATAGCTCAAAGTCACAAACACTCACACTAAACAATCAAACATTCTTTCAATGCATAGGATTGCGTCAATTTAAGGTAAAAAATATTGCATTTGATGCTCTGCACAGATTTCGATCAGTTTGTTCAAAGCGGTAAGATCTCGAAAAATAACAGAGAAAACCAGTTTGCCCTTTGTTTACAGTCTGGCCTTTATCTGTCACCGCAGTGCTGAGCAGTTAGCAGTGTGATAGTAAAGTCAGATATGAGTATAGGCGACACTAATTTTACTTTGCAGTGGCTGCAAACCAAACTGCGGCAATTCTTCGCTACCGATGCTTCCGTGGTCGATTTCTCGCTTACTTCCAACCCGTTTGGAAAAGGTTTTCTGTCGCAAGTCTTTATCCTGAGGATGGTCTGGGACCGACTGGACCCACGTCTACCCACAAGCGTCGCTCTCAAGTTTAGAGACCGAAATTCAGTGGCGTACCCACCAAAAAGACTGATCTGGCTAAAATCTTGAAGAGTCATGGTTGGGCAGCTGGCCTGACTGCTGTTTGGTATTGAATTTTCAGAATGTGTATGTGTATACACATTCACTGTCAAATGTGTATGGTAATTTGTGTATACACATCCCGATAAACAATGTGTATTTATGTGTATTTGTACTGAAAATGCAAGTTTCTGGCCAAATTTTGAGTAAGAAAACCACAAAAATCAGGTCTATCATAGTCCACTGTTTGAAAACTAGGATATCTTTGAAATTGAGTTACTTTAGGGCCATGTTAGGCTTTGTGAGGATATCTACTCACTCTTAGCATCAAAATTTTTGAGTTGCGTTGCATACTTTATCCGTTTTTTTGCCAATGAAATACACTTAAACTCAAAAAACACACATTTTTAGTACTGTTTGTGTATGGTAATGTGTATCGGAACTTTCAATGTGTATATGTATGCGTATACAAATTGAAAAAGCAATGTGTAAATCAAACTTCAAGAAACAAGTTAGAAAACAGTGTTTTACTTAGTGCATAATATAAATCGTTTTTATCGTTTTTTGGCTGGAAAATAGGCCACTATAGACCCTTATGGGTACGCTACTCACTTATACTTGTGTAGGTATTTCGTTATCTTGCTTCGTTGTAGGTTCCCGGTATGCACCATTTTAACGCTACACTCAAAAGTCTGGCCGAAAAAGGAGACACCTCAATGGAGGGGTTTCAAGATTTTGTCGACAACTTTTCGCTAGAAATGGTACGTAATATAGCTTGCGCTAAATCACTCTGGAAAGGAGACGATTTTTTCATCCCTCTACAACTTTTCTGGAATCACTATTAGGATTTAGGCTCACGCCTGTGAGTGTGCCATATATGAGCTGTTTACGAAAGCTCCGCCCCTGGGACTCTCAGTGCCTCAGAGTTACTACGGTCAGGTGATGACTGCCGAACAGGAAGGAATCCTGATATTCGAAGATCTCTCGGACGCTACAGAAGTGCACGCAGCCGTTGGATTATCACTTGAACAACTGCTAACGGTACTGCAAGGCTTGGACGCTGTGCTGTAGTATACAGTGGGGTGCAAAAGTTTAAACGCACCCAGTCAGGTACAAGAAAAAGTGACTTTTCACTCATTTGTTGAAGGTAATTGGCAAGTGTTATACACCGTTGCATAGCTTGGGATGTTGCGAAGAGGTTGGAGCAGACTGCACTGCAATGCGTTGCTTTATAGTTAAGTTATAGCCAGTCTAAGCCGGACTGTCAGCAAAAAGGGTTAGCAAAAGTTTAAACACACTTTAACAATCCCACAAAATCCACGCAGATCTTTCAAATAAAAGTTGTACGAACACCTAAATAGTAAATAATAAATAACAAGACAAGTTTGATGCTTTACCATGATTCAGTTAGCCCTGTTGTGCTCTTTGTCAAATTGGCATGCAGAAGATTGAACCTGCTGTGGTGCCTTGTATCAACGCGATCTCTAGCGCCAGCGTGCCAGTAGCACCTTGACAGATCAAACTTACTAACATCTGGTGTATGTTAGAAAGTCTGGCATGCATGATTTTCAAGCTTTTTAGAAGTTACAAGTCAATAAACGTTGGTAATTATGGGCTCAAACCAGATAATTATAGTGAATCTGCTAGGTAATGGCCACATTGTTATGGTTTATGAGGTGCATTTCTGACTCAGCTGCTTGTTTTTAAGAAAAATAGCATGAGCAAAGATAGCAGAAGCCCTAAGAGGCCAAAGAAGCTGAACACAGTAAAATTGGGACCTTAGTATCGTAGTCAAACATGAGCGAGCCAAGATTCAGTGCACACCAGTGGCAGAAGCATTCACTGAAGCAGTCATAGGTCATCTTAAAATGAACAGATGATGGAATTCCATATCCATGGGATCACACAATGCATTTCAGTTAAAAACGCAAGTTTTTGGAAGCAGGGATGATGTCTCCTGGTCAAACTACCCTCACAGTTGCCGTCAGTTGATTATTGTGGATCATTACTGGATATTCAGTATGCTGGTTATAGTGCTGTTAACTGAGTAAGGTGCCTAAATGGCATGTTCTGGTATTTTTCCATAAGAGAAACAATAGTACATGTAAAATTCATATGAGTTAACCAATGTTTGTTGGTTGCAGTCGATTACAAACACTGAGAAGACCAGAATACTAAACCTCAGTGTGACAGATTTGGAACAGTAGTGATCTGTCAACATTAATCTGATTAAATAATGTTCTGTTTTTGTGGTTCTGTTATCACAAACACAGTTTGTTTAGTCTGATTAGCAGTCTCAGTCTCTTACACATCCATAAGAAGTTTGAAAGAGCTCAAAAACCATTCAAACTGTAGACCTTGTACACAGACCAGACGAATTTCACCATGATGAGATGTGTTACGATTAATTGCGTTACAGTGCGACTGAATTATTCCAAAGCATCAAAGTTGTCCTGTTGTTCATTAATTAGTATTTAGGTATTCTTACAATCGTTGTTTGAAAGAAGTTTAGTCAGATTTTGTAGAATTTTGAAAGTGCGTTTAAACTTTTGCTAACCCTTTTTCTGACAGATTGACTTAGACCGGCTATAACTTCACCATAACGCAACCCATTGCAGCGCAGTCTGCACCACCTTTTTGGTAAGATCTCAAGCTATGTAACGGTGTATGACACTTACCGCTAACCTCTCAAATCAGCGAAAAGTCAGTTTTTCTTGAAGAGGACAAGGTGCGTTTAAACTTTTGCACCCCACTGTATGTATGTCTAGACAAAAAAGTTGTAAATTGTTAAACAGGGTCCGTCAAAACAAACTGCCCCACACATTTTCGCTGTATCAGCGTATATCTCAACTGATTTCAATGAATCCCTTATTAAACGAAAGATAAATAAATTCTTAAAAGAGTACTGAAGTTTTCTCATGTACTGTGCTACATAGTTCCTGACATGTTAGCCCCCAAAATCAATCCCCTCCGCTCCCCAGTGTTTATTTGGTTTCTTCAGCTCTCCGAAAACATCGCTGCGCTGCAAAGTTGGTGTCTGAGCAGAAAGGACTGGTTGCAGCCGGACATTAACTCCACTTTCGAGCGGACAGTACTGCCCGGCCATCCTACCCCGGCCATGCACGAGAACTGTCGGAAAAGCTTGATCGAGTTGACTCAACTCTACCCGCAATACTTCAAACAGATCGCCGACCAAGTATTGCCGCTGTGCGATTCGGTAGATCACGTCTGTTATATCTATTCGCTCAACTCCAAACTTGGCCTGCCCGATGTGCTCTGTCACGGCGATTTTCACTGTCACAATGTTATGTGGAGGAAGGATGAAAGCGGCCGACCCACCAATCAGCTTACCGCTATTATTGACTGGCAGGTACTGTAGGTACAATAGAATCGTACAGCTACCTACCTCTACATGCTATGTAGGGGAGGCTAAACTACCTACTGTCGAATACATATGACAGTCAGGCACTTAACGCCGTTTATGGTACCGACACCATATAAGGTGCCGGTACCATATATGGTACCGGTACCGTAGGTAGTGGTACCATATATGGTACCGGCACCATATATGGTACCGTCACCATATATGGTACCGGTACCATATAGGGCCCCCCCACCTTCGGGGCCTGTGGTGGAACCATATATGGTACCGGTACCATATACGGGGCCGGTACCAGATCTGGTACCGGTCCCATATATGGTACCGGCACCATATATGGTACCCCCACGTTCGAGGTCTGTGGTGGTACCATATATGGTACCGGTACCATATATGGTGACGGTACCATATAAGGTGCCGGTACCATATATGGTACCGGCACCATATATGGTACCCCCACCTTCGCGTTTTTCCGGTACCGGTACCATGTATGGTACCACTCCGTTCAGATTTCGTACCATATATGGTAGTGGTACCATATATGGTACCGGCACCCATGGCCATGGGTAGGGGTACCATATATGGTGCCGGTACCATATATGGTGACGGTACCATATATGGTGCCGGTACCATATATGGTACCGGTACCATATATGGTACCACCACAGTTGCCGAACGTGGGGGCACCATATATGGTACCGGCACCATATATGGTGACGGTACCATATATGGTGCCGGTACCATATATGGTACCACTACCCTCGGTACCGGTACCATATATGGTACCGGCACCTTATATGGTGTCGGTACCATAAACGGCGTTAAGTGCCTGACTGTATGATCTGATGTATATGATATGCAAACATACATATTATCATACATGTATGTAACAGGGGTCTGGCTGGAGTGGTCTGCCCCACCCGACTTAGGTCAGACCCCCCCCCCGGATGGGGACCCCCTCCGAGACAATTTTCCGCTCCCCTCCCGATTTTGCTGGCAAGCACACACAAAAATTCATTTCACACACAAAAATTGCCAAAATTGCCTGTAAAGCAACAGTTTTTCAGCCCAAATCAGCGATTTTTGACGATTTTTAGCCGAAAAATTGCGATTTTTTACTGCTCAACCCGCCTCCCAAAATTTGGGGTCAGGCCCGCCTGGCCGGCGACAGAACCCCCAAACCCTAAGGCGACGTCATTTTCGGTTTACCCGCTCCCCTGGATAAAAGTGCAGTACATACAGTACTGTCATGTTTTCATGTTACCATACTGCACAATCAATAGAATAAATCCCCACAACCACTCTATGAAGCGTTTCTGTATGCAGGAATCTGCAGTGGATGAGCGCACGAGCACGCGCACAGTGGCTTTGCGGCCTAAACCACTACACCAACTGTGCTGACGCATTACATACGTACTGTATGTAAGTAAAGTAAATTTCAGATTTGCCATCCAGGCAACATGGCAGAAGATCTGACGCGCTGTCTCAGCACCTCAGCAGATGCGGATGTTCGCCGGAAATACGCAGACAAAGTGCTGCGACACTACTTCCAGACGTTGACCGGTCTGTTGGGTCGACAGCCCCCGTTCACATTTGAGCAAGTGACGCTCTCCTACCGAAAGTGTCTCAAGTTCAATCTGATCTCCATCGTTCCCATAATAGCACTGCTGCTGAAGAAACCTGAAAGCTTAGGCGACAACCCCGAGGAACGGAAGAACAAACTCCTGGCTCGCGTTAAGGCTTTGATAGAAGACGTTTTGTTATATGAAAGCTAACTGTATTTTAATTCTAGTCACTGTTGGGCGATAAATCGGTAAAAGAACTTGAATCAGTGCAGTTGTTTGATTGATTAGATATATTTTGCCTGTTACATTTATTCATCACACCGTAAAACTTCTAATAATAGCACAGCGCTATTATTTTTTAGTGATTGCTTTTGGGGGGCGCTATTATGTGTGTATTTCAATGCTACATTGGCCATCTGAAGTATCCCCATTTTTCTGAAAATACAAGGGTACTTTGTCTTAAACAGAGGCAATATTTATATGAGTTTTAGTCTGACTAATGTTTGGAAGCTTAATCAAAGAAAATTGTCTCAAAGGAACAGTATTCTGCATTGGAAACACGTACAAAGCGTTGAGATAGTGCGCGTGGGAGCGGTATTATTAGAATGGCAAAAAGTGCCATAAGGGCGCCAAAAAGTGACCGTAAATTTGGGCATTTTCCAGTTATAAGACCAGGTCTTATAAGTGGAAAACTGCGGTATATCTAATTTTGGCTAATTAAGGAAACAGATCGAATGAAGATATGATTATAAGTATGGCCAATTAGCACTGTAACCTAACCTCAACCGAAATTCTAGTCACAACCTAATCACAGATGGAGAGCCATTGCCAGAACCATTTAGGGCAGTGTCGCATGTTCAAGTCGCAAATATGCTCTTTCTGTGTCTCCTGCTTTGCTTCGGTAAGTCTAATTTCTTTGCCATAACTATGTTACATCTAGGGATGGGCACGAAAATTAACATGCATTTTGCGAGAAAGTCAACTTAGCTATAAGGGAAGGCCGTTAAGCACTTTTTTTTCGCGGATCCGGCTGGTATCCAAATATGTTAAAATAGATGTCAAACGACACCACGGTGCATGTTCGAATTGGGGACTGACCTGAGGTCCCATTGGGTCAAGCCACTTTTCGGCCCTTTTCTCGACATTTCTCAAACGATCCCTTCTCGTTTCTCGATTCGTTGGCGTGCCCTGGTTGGATGTGACAGTTGTTTCAGTGCTGCACACGATTCCGGAACGTAGGTTAGCGAGATATTTCCGAAAACTACGAAATTTAGCGAAATTCCGACTCGATTTTTTCGAAATCGCGTAGCTTCTGCCGTTTGGGGCAAGCTGATTTTCGCTAAAAAGTAAACGCAATTCAAAATTCCTTTTCGGAGGCATTTTGGGGGGGGGTGTTTTGTTTGGCCGTCAAAAATTTTTTGCTCAGATTCTATTTGGTGGTTTCCGCGTTTCTATGCTGGTTGGTTCTTTTGGTCGGGAGGTATTTCGAGTGGGTTTAAGGGAAGTGAGAATCTGAGGCGTTTTTGGTTTTGTGTGTTTGTCTATTTTTTTCGGGTGTGGGTTGAGTCGTTGGTGGTGGTGGGTTGCCTTTTTTGTAGTGGGGATGTCGTGATTGATTTTTTTTTTGAGTGGGTGTTTATAAAGGGGTGATTGTTGAGGGATACTTATTTTTCCGAGTAGACTTGGGAGTTGGGTGTGTGTTTTTTTATGTTTTGTTTTGAGGGAGATGGGAGGGGGGGGAGTTTTAATTAAATCCGTTTGAATTTCGTATTCGTTAAATCAATATTTGCCCATTTTAATTTTCGTATTCGTTAGTCAATACGAAAATCAAAATGCCTAATTCGTTTTCGTACGAGTACGAAAATTAATTTTCGTTACGACGATACGAGTTCATTTTTGTTCCCTTAAAATTAATTTTCGTATTTTCACGGTAGGTTTTAGACTGCAAATAGAGACCCAGTTTAGGCCTTTCAGCATTAAAATAAGCCTTAAATATCAGTTCTGAGTGCACAAATTCTGTAGAGCACGATTTCTCGCTCACGCTAACGTGTTCTCATTATTGTAAAGCAATGCTTCTGCATGCTTATATTGCACATACCTGCACTGCAGTAGTATGCGCTTTGAGCCAGGAGATTGTCCGTAAGTGGACAGTCAACCGTTGGGTGTGTAAAATACTGACTAAAATACTATGTACGATTGTACTAAATGGTGCCAGTACTCGCACCAAGATTAACAAGTTTCTTGGGTTACTAAGTTAGAAATACTTGTTCAACAACCTCAAAAATGCTTTTGACATTGCACCGGTATAGTGAAAATGCCTTTGTATGTTTAGAATCTGTTAAATTGCTAATAATTCAGCTGATTTATTGCTAGCTGTACGTGAAACGTAAATTAAAATTCGTAACGAAAATTAATTTTCGTATTAGCTGTATTTAATTTTCGTATTCGTTTAATTTTCGTTTTTATATTTCTCTAATTTTCGTATTCGTATTCGATACGAAATTTAAAAATACTCGATTTAATTTTCGTACTAGTACGAAAATTAATTTTCGTGCCCATCCCTAGTTACATCGGCCAAATTACTCTTATAACAGTCTGGCATTTAACGTCGTTTATGGTACCGGCACATTACATGGTACCCCTACCCATGACTACTTTAAAATGAAGTCAGCATAAAAGTGATAAAACGTAAATATGTTTTTGTTATAGAAGTCATTTGCGCCTCTTATATTAATGGATTTACTTACATTCACGGCATGAAATAATTGAAAAGATAATTGAAATTTCGTCGAATTACAATTAAATTACGACCCAACTTTCGAATTTCTGTTAAATTAACATTGAAATTGAAATTGAAATTGAAAACGGGCCAATTATGCGAATTTTAATTACAATTAAATTAATTTTTACATCACTTTATTTGTGAGCCGATGCAAGAGTCTGACAGGTACAGTATCTAAAAGCCAAATATCCTATCCAGAGACCACTACCCTAAGATTTTGATTTCATTTTACAAAAACCGAAGACAAAACCAAGTGTCAAAGTAAGTTCTAGGCGAGGCCGCCAAGCTACCCCCCGTCCTCATCTCGCCACACATCCTCAACACAACAGCTGCAATGCATTGGAATCAACTAGAACCAATGCTGATGGCGCTGGAGAAACGTCTTCTCGACTGTTCCTGCGAAGGCAGCGAGTTGCTACAGACTCTGCTGGCTCAGCTAATCAAACTGCTGCAACACATACAGGACGAGCTGACCGGGGGACAGATGTCGACAACAGCCATCACCTCCACTGAAGCCTCAGTCACAACTGCAGCTCCCGAATCAACCAGTGCGCATGACGGAACCAGCGCAAAGCAGAGTTCTTCTGTTGACACCACCTCTGTTCCGAGTCAGAGCTCCACTGCCGCACTTACAATGGATACCACCTCTGCTGCTACTGCCAGTTCAGCTGAAATCACCACCACCATGTCGGTCACTGAGATGCAGTGTGAGTTGTACATACGTATGTATAGATTTCCTTTGCTTCTTATCAACTGTTTTCATGGTTTGACCTTAAATTGATGCAGTTATACATACTACAGGGTGTGCTAAAACAACCCAGCTGATTTTCACTGTAGCAACGGTGAATTTCAACCGATTTGAATGAATCTTTTTTGAATGAAAGGTAGATAGCATGCATGCACTAGGGGGTTTGGGTTACTCCACCTATCTGAAAATGCCAAACCCCCTCCCGAGGCAGGTTAAAGGACCCCCGCTCCAGTACTAACAAACTGGCTCAAAATCACTAATTGTTAGCCTAAAATTCGCTTGAAAAGCCTTTGAAAACCGAATTTGGCGTTTCCACAGCCTGATATTTAAGAGAAATCGGTGTTTTTGGAAGCTCTTTTTGTCATTTTTTGCTTGTTTTCAGCTCTAAAACGCTATTTTCCAACATCCTTACTGAAAAAAACGTGCTAAAAACGCATTTACAGGCGTTTTGGAGCTGTTTGAAATTTCGGACCCCCTCTGGGCGAAACCCCCCTCGACCCCCCACCTGAGTGAAAACCCGCTCCCTCAGGTCGGGGGGCTCTAGGGGGTCCCCTGGGGGTCTACGGGGTCCCTAAGGGAGCCCGGAACTGTTACATGCATGGTAGATAGATTGTTGAAATTTTGTTAAAGCTTTTATTGAGATACTCTGCTTAGTTGCTGAGATATTTGCCCTCAAAGTCAAAATGAGATCTTGGCAATTAACAAGAGAGTTTCTGTTGCACTAATAATAAAGCAGATTCCTATTGCGGGGGCTATGATATGAGGCTTTGCTTGTGACACACATGTTCGGTTTCTTTACCAGTACGGCCTTCGTCCGCCCTCTGCAGTAGGAATCTGTTTTATTGTGAAGTGCAACCGGAATCGCTCTTGTTAATTGCCAAGATCTCATTTTGACTTTGCCGGCAAATATCTCAGGAACCAAGCAGAGTATCAGTAAAAGTTTCAGCAATCTTTCAACAGTCTATCTATTAAAAAAAAGATTCAATCAAATCGGTTGAGTTTTACGGTTGCTCCAGTAAAAGATCTGGTGGACCCTGTACAACGTCTATATGCATCCTTGGTATCAGATGACATTCTGACATAACTGTGTTTAGTGTATGAGGTGAGCATAAGCACCAACGACTGGGCCTTCTCAGGCACCACAGCCACGCTGCTCATCCAGCTGATCGGAAGCAAAGGCCAGACTGCCTCTCTGCCTCTCAGCTCAGTCGAGTACCTGGATCAAAAACCCCTCAACATGCGATTCAGGGAAGGCAGTGTCGACACGTTCACCTTGGCGCACCAGGACCTGGGAGAAGTACTTTCCCCTTCCCTTACTAAGTAGATCTACCGTTCTGTTTAGATAACCAAGGTGAGGCTGTTTCACACCGAGAACGATGACGGCTGGTATCTGAGGGGTGTAAAGGTGCGTGTACCAAGCAAAAATAAAGAGTACAACTTTCCACAAAGTGTCTGGCTGGATACGGATATCGGCTATGATACTGTGGTCGATTTGCAACCGGAAATCGACTAGGCTTGTCTGTTTTCTGTGCTTCATTCTGTTTATTCGGTCATAAACAACGTACGTCACAGCACTTAACGCCATTTATCTTGACCCACGTTCTGGCACTGTGCACATACTATGGTACCCGTATGTATACGCTATTTCGTACCCCTACCTTCAGTCATTGTGGTGGTACCATACGTACATGTATATATATTTAAGGTATAAGGTACCGACAGTGGCGCACCCAGGATTTTGCAAGGGGGTGCGTAAAATTTTGAAGCTGCCTGGTTGCGCGAGGGCGAGAAAATTTTGCAAAATTAGGTAGCCTTCAAGAAGGCAGGTAAAGGTACTCTCAGCGTAAAATTACAAAAATTAACAGTTTTAGTAGTTTGAAGAGCCTGGAGCCCAACCAGGCCGAGAAATTTAGGGAAAAATTAACCTTCAAAAACACATTCTGGGAATAAAATAGACAGTACTGTTGGCAAGTCCGACCTGAACCGTGACTTATTAATAAGTCTTTAACCTGAAATTTGAGGACTTGAACCTGAACCTGAACCTATATTATTTGAGCCGGACTTGAACCTGAATCTTAAATACGGACTTGATTTTCAGGTTCAAAACAGTATCTTTCAAATGACAGAATTCCCTACTTCAATAACTGATTTTTCCTGTATTATCTGCTGAATTTGTATTGCAGTATGTGCATTTGCATTTTTGCTTGCTATTTTATGCCATTTAAATTTTCGCCGTCTGTTGTTTGTGACATGCGTGACATACAACTTTGCTGAAATGGATGCTTTGTTGTTGCACTATCACTTCGCGGCGTAGTAGGAAACAAACCCCGACTAAACTGGGAGGAGGTGTGTTCCCCCACCCGCCAACTGCCGTGACTTTACAAGCTTGGTTTTAAGCTTATAGGCTTCTGTTCCAGCTCAGGCTTAGGCTTTGACTGCAAAGTCACTCAGAGTAGCTCGAACTCAGGATCGTCAGGGTCGCCAAGTGCAGCTGAAGTCCAAGTCAACAAAGATTGAGCTGTATGAGAAGGAGTTTGTTGCTGAGCATGATGTAGATGAAACTGATCCACTTTGTTGGTGGGTGCAAGAGCTAAGTTTGGCTTTCCCTAAGTTGCTCGACATTGCTCTTGATTTTATAGAGCGTGCATTCAGCTCGACCAGTATTGCTCTGTGTAAGAATCGTCATCCGCTAAAAGTGCTAATAGCTTAGAACCTGAGTTGTTTATCAAAATTAACCGTGACTTGGTCAATCGGTTGTTGTTCTTTGTTAAACAATGCACTGTTGAACCGGTTGATTGAGAAAACTGTCTTGTTTGTATCCGTTTGCTATCCTGCTCTGTTGGCCCTTTTTTGTTGTTTTTGCTATGTGGTAAAAATTTTTACGTAAAATTTCACGCTTGAAAAGGACTTGAACCTGAACCTATTGTCCAGGTTTTTTTAAACCGGACTTGAACCTGGACTTGAACCTGAAAGTTTGTGCTTGGACTTGACCTGAACCAGAACCTGTTTTTAAAAGCCCGGACTTTCCAACAGTAATAGACAGGTACAGGTCATAATTTATTCTCTCCTGTTTCTCTTATTTTTGCCTAATTTTTTTATCCTACCTTTTCACCTATCACCACAAAAAGGTGTGGGTACCCACCCTACACCCCAAGGTAAGCTACTGGGTACCAATTCAAAATATGGCGTAAGCTGATAGATAGGTCTTGGATAAAATTGAGCAGCAAATTATACAAAATATTGACTAATCCAATTTTAATAATGCCAGCATTTAACAGTGACTATTTTACCTTTGGTCTGCTAACTTTTCAAGATTCTTGGTTACACTTACAGTATATAAATCACAAAACAATCAATAAAACCACTATTCTACACAATCCCAGTCTCCAGAGAACTTATCACATTTCCATCCAATCCCGCCCAGACTGTCCACAATATCCTGTATGTCAATCCAACCGTATCCCCAGGGCAAATGTTCTCCCGCTTGCAGCTCCTCAGTGGCTGTCAGCAAAGCTTCAGCAGCTTCGGTAAAGGTGGTGGTTGCGGTCCATTTTTTGGTGTTTGCCACGTACATCAGGTCAAATGCGTCCCAGACGTCATAAGCTAACTTTTGGGAGAGGAGGTAGAAAAGTTTATTGAACAGGCCGGAACTATAATGAATGTCCAGACCTGGATAATAGTTGCTAATGTGTGCGATCGAAGTTCCATCCTGAGTCGGATCATCCATTCGTCGCACGAATTTCCCAGCTTCCTTCAGCAAACCGGCGCCCAATTTCCAGTCGACAGCATCTTTCCCCCTTTCATAGCGCACAGCTGCCATAGCTGCCATGTCGCTGAACGATTCACTCAGCGCACCAGGTTGGCCGGTCCAACGCAGGTTGGAAGTACTGTGCGTAATAGCATGCGAGACTTCGTGTGCCATCAGATCCAGCGATACCATCGGGTGCAAGCTGAGATGGGAGCCGTCTCCAATGAGAATGGTATTGGAAAGCTGATCGAAAAAAGCGTTGGCTGTTTCGTATCCGAAATGCACCTGGACTGTGAGCCGGTCACCTTTGACCGGCTGCACTTCGTACCAGTTCCGGTACATGTCAACGATCTTCTGAGCGAAGAAGTGGGCGTCGTTTAGAGGAGACGGGGCGCCGTTTATCTCTTTCACTGTGTTTCGGTAGCAGGCGAAAGTGTGCGGCTCAGACTTGTCTGTGTCGTAGCTGTGTTCCAAGTTTACTGTGATTATGTCCTCCGTTTCCAGGCTGCAGAGACCGTTTCCGAGTTCTTTGACTCGCAGTTTTGGACGGTCTATTCCGTTGTATTCGTACCGGCCCACCTTGTCGTTGCCGCCCGGCCCTGTGCCAAGGTCGGCCGTGATTGTTTGCATGTTGTTCCATTCAGAGATTATATTCCCGTCTTCATCTAAAGCAGTTTTAGGTTTCGATTACCTTCCGCCGGCAGGGATAGAGCATACGTAGTAAATGTACTAGGGGGTTTTGTGGTTACCCCTCTAGCTAGAAACGCCAACCTCATGGAGCAAAAATATTGGGCCCCGCTCCAAAGATACAAGTACTAGAAGCAGCTCCAGTACTATCAAACTGACTCAAACCACCAGTTGTTTAACTTAGATTAGAATTCACCCAAACAGCCTTTGTTAACCGAACTTTGCGTTTCCGCTGTTGATACTTAAGCCAAATCGGTGTTTTTTTTTAGAGGCAATTGCCGTCATTTTTTTGCTCGTTTTAGATCTAAAACGCTAGTTGCCAAGCTAATAGAATAGTGACTTTTTATAGCCTGAATATTACATAAAACGTGCTAAAATGTATTTTTAACCCGCTGCTCGGGCGCAACCTTGTTATACACCTCCAGTCGGAAAAACGCCTACCTCCCCTTGCCCCAGGCCTACCCGGACCTTTGACATGTATGGGATAGAGCCCCCCTAAACGATCCTCGGATTTTTCTGGGAAGCAATTTTCTATAATTTCAAACATGTAAAACAGCGGCTTTTAGTACTTTTCTGATCGATTTTTAGTACGAAATAGCCCCTCCCCTAATTTGGCATACAAAAGATAACATATTTACGAAAACACCATTCTTTAATCTATTCTGACTTACCAAGTATGGCAGTCGGTATGGAAGGCACTTTATTCGCAGCTTGTTCTCTGTAGCTGACCTCGAAGCCAACTTTAGCTTTACCAGTATCTTGGTCAATATAGATCACTGTCTCAGCAGATTCTCGTGTTACTTTTGCACCTCTTTTCTTGCCTTTTTTCTTCTTGAACTTTTCCAGTGCACCGCTCGAGTCAAACTGATCAGCTCTCACGTTTCCCAGATCATCTTGGAGGTCGTCAAAAAACTTGCCGCTCTGTTGTCTCTTCGCTTTAACTCGTCTAACTTCTCCGGTCGGTTTTCCAGTTGTTTTGTCCAAAATCTGCACCACTTGATCGACCACTTCTGTGTCAATTATATCACCGTCCAGCACTCTGATGTCGTTGAATTTCTGCTGCAATCGGGCCAGTCGATTGCCACGTTTGTCTGTACGTTCTTCTTTCTTATGAACGCTGTTCCCTCTTCTGTCTCGCTTAGAATTCCTTCTTCCCGGTGCTTTCACGTCGTCCAGCAGTTCGAGAATTTCAGCTCTAACAGCCTTTTCTTTCTTGCTTTTGGCCGGCTTGTTTAAGTTTTGTCCGCGCGACAATTTTTTGGCTTTTGAGCTTTTGCCGCGGTTCCTAGGAGGGGCCGAGAGTACAAACGAAACTAATAAAACTGCTAGGAGAAGTAAGAAAAGAACGCGACACATTCTGTTCGGAATCAACAAAACTAACTGCCCACGCTTTGTTTTCAAGAGTTTATAGCCCACTACGACCGTCGGCAACCTGTTTTGCCCACGCAAAATCACATGTGGTCGAATTTGGCGACAAGTTTACCGCTCCCCACCGCCTACATAATTGAGGAAGAAAAAGATTTAAAAATTGTTCACTTTCCAATAACATTCGGTTTGGGTGGCAAGAACCTGTATTTTTCTGCTTGGTCGGCAACGCTCGCATAATCACAAACCGGTTTGAAGCGGCAACAAGCTTAGCAGTAAAAATCTACGGGCCGTCCATAAATTTCGAAAGTGACCTCCCCTACCCACTAGGAAATTCAACGACTCACCCCCCAAAAATAGCATCGAAGTTTCGGCTGATTACCCCTCCCCTACTAAAAAAGTGCAACGCGGCTGAGGAGGTTTGTGTACGTCAATCTAAGACAGTCAGGCACTTACGCCAGTGGCGTTTCCAGGATTTCGGAAAGGGGTGTGTGTAAAATTTTGAAAGTGCCTGGTTGGGCTTCTGCCCCGACCAGGGCGAGAAAATTTTGAAAATTTAGCCTTCAAAAACGCATTTAAAAGGCATTCTGAGCACAAAATAGGCAGTTTTGGTATATAATTCATTAGTTTCGCTTATTTTTGACAGACTTTCTCTTCCTACCTCCACCGCAAAGGGGGTTGTACCCACCCTACACAGCCTGGATACGCCACTGCTTAACGCCGTTAATGGTACCGCTACCTAGGGTACCATACATGTATATGGTGCCGGCATCCATGGCCATATGTAGAGGTACCTATATATTATGTGGTACCACCACAATTTGTTTAAAGTTTAAAGTTTTCCGCAATTTGCTGTTTGGTAAGTTTATTAAGTTTGTCAGATCTGAGAGATTTGTTGAATTTGTGAACATGCCAAACCTTAGGAACGTCTGACTATATTGCTTTGTTGTTGGACATTCTACGTACAGTACTGTACAGTATGCAAAATAGGGTTCTCTATGTGTACATCTAGTCAAAGGGTTCCATACTTCCTGTACTTTACATTACAGTTTTGGTTCCCTGATTGGACTGAATATCGTCTGAATAAACGTTTCTTACATACTGAAAGGGATTTATGACGGGTGACTAATATAACACAACACACTCCACTCACACAGCACAATCACTCAAAGCAACTACACAACAAGAATACACTTGAGCACTCACACAAAACAATTAAACTCTTCATTACTCCCCTCACGGATGTCAATGGGCCTCATCTGTGCCTGACAGCTGGAGAAAACTATTCGAATCGATATCTGATCGGAGACGCCGAGTCAGCAGATGCGGAGCATATCGATTCGAATAGTTTTCCCCGGCTGTCAGGCACAGATGAGGCCCAGTTGACATCCGTGAGGGGGAGTAATGAAGAGTTTAATTGTTTTGTGTGAGTGCTCGAGTGTATTCTTGTTGTGTAGTTGCTTTGAGTGATTGTGTTGTTGTGATTGCGTTGCGTGTGTTGTGTTTTACTAGTCACCCAGCGATAAATCCCTTTCAATACATACCACAGTCCCCGAAATAGTACCGGCATGGTGCCGGCACCCATGGCCATGGGTAGGGGTACCATATATGGTGCTGTGCCACTAGCCTACAATAAACGGCGTTAAGAGCACGCTTACTCAATTCAACCACCAGGTATTTGGCGGTCAAACTTTTGACACTTCGCAGCAGCTACTAAACTAAAGATTCATAACCATTTTTCAATAGTTCACCACTGTACAGTAGATCAAAGCCACTGCCCCATAATGGCAAACTTTAACAGTGAAAATCTGCATAGACAATTTCAGTAGGCTTTAGTGCAAGGCTACTACACTATAAACCTAGACATGTCGCCGATGCTACAGCTGCTATTACTGTGCGGTTTGGTGGGCGATGCGTTTGCCATTCCCTATTTTCTGTTAGAAGTACTCAACGATTCCAATATGACAGTTACAGCAAGTCAAGCTGACCAGGGCAAGCTGGTCTGCTGGAAAGACGACTACGACTTCCACCGAAAGATAGCAGCAGGTTTGATTTTAGTTAGGGATGCAAATAGCAAATTACCAAATAGTGAGTGGAACTTTCTGAACACTGTGACGCTTACAGATAAACGGACTATTGTCACCGGTCAGGTTTACTCGTGCCTGAAGTGTCCTAGCTCAGTAATTAACCATCAGAATCGGAAACTAGCAAAGCAACTCTAAACTCGATTAGAACTTGTGTTAAACCTAGTGGTTATAAACTGAATTAGCAAACTCGAACAAAACATCATTCTTCTTTTCTGCCTTCTTCTCTCTCTCTCTTTACTCTCATTCTTCTCTCTGTCCTTCTCCTCTTCATCCTCTTCATCTTCCGCTTACGTTGCTTCCTTCCACCCCTCATCATCTCACATCTCATTAAAATTGGGGAATTTCAAAAACATGGCTCATCTGGGGGACAAATGGCGGGTCATCCTCTTGATGACCTGCAAGTCGTACCGGCACCTCCCCGTGGTGTCCCCTGGAGCTGGGCGCCCCGCTTGGGCACCCGGTACCAACGTCGGACGGCGAAACTTTCTTTTTATGAAAGGAGAAACCAAGCAATGCCCCAGTACCCAGCAACGGGGCTTCATAATCTCTGGGGACCCCACCGGTAGTGCGGTGACGGCAGGCGCTGTCGGTGGTCCACTCCCGTCTGC